>JARHVA010001142.1:107500-152500 GCA_037957365.1 Torreya grandis | reverse complement strand
TGTGTGTGTGTGTGTGTGTGTGTGTGTGTATATATATATATATATATATATATATATATATATATATATATATATATATATATATATTTATTTGTTTTAGAATGAATTGGAGGTCAAATAGACCCTTGAGTCAAAAGTTATATCCTCTAAAAGATGACACTCTAGATTAATAGTCCATGCCTCAGATTTACAGTCTAGCTTGAAGCCTATAATGAAGCAAAGATATGGATTTATAGTTAAGGCTATGGAATAAAAATAATTGAGAATAAAAATTAAAAATGTCTACAAATATTATGATTTTTTTAATCTCAAAATGATTCAAAAACATGCAAACATAATGTTAACAATGTAGTCTTCCTTATTGATTAAAAACCTACAAAAATAATAAAAGATAAAAAAAAATGTTTCTAATCTTCAGGAATCACCTAATAAGGTCAAAAGGATAGCATACACATTTTAATTATTTTTAATAATTTGAACCTTCAATAATAAAATAAAAATTGAGGGATTGTGAGTCCCATTGAATATGCCAAAATGTAAGACAAGAATGAATTATTAACATTTTTATCAATTTAAAATCAATTGAAAACTAACTAAACACATTCAAATGTATGTCCGATTGAGAAAAGAGGAAATGAAAGTGAATTATACAAATTTTATACCTTCACTTACCTTCTTGTGCTTGAAAGTGCTGTGGTTCCTAAGCTTGATGAAGGGTGTGTAGACGATTTGACAACACTTTGCCTTGCGAGATTGATATTTAAATTAATTAGTTTGATGAGTTGAATCCTTGAGGGATAGTCTTTGGATGAAAATTCCTTGTATAATTCAATCTTAATGGAAATAGAGGCGAGTTTCTCCATTTATATATTTGGTTTGATTAATGACAGCCATTGATCTTGGTTGAAGATCAATGGTGGAGGATGGTTGAATTAATGGGAGATTATTAAATTGTTTAGTGGGAATCTTAGGAGTGGTAAACATGTGGGGACAT
Source organism: Torreya grandis (assembly GCA_037957365.1). Taxonomy (NCBI): domain Eukaryota; kingdom Viridiplantae; phylum Streptophyta; class Pinopsida; order Cupressales; family Taxaceae; genus Torreya; species Torreya grandis. The sequence goes on along the minus strand of JARHVA010001142.1, from coordinate 151,506 downwards.
TGGATCCATGGATGATTTAATGGATGATTTAATTTTATAGTGGAGGTTAGTAGGATTTTAGGTGGATTATTAAATTTAGAAAGATGAATCTTTGGATTATAAAATTCTGATGATGGGGGACAAGTGTAACCCATGACATTATTGAAGTTTGAAAAGTGTCATATTTGAATTATAAAATTTAAATGATAGGAGATAGGCATGGCTCGTGTCATTTTTGAATTTTAGAAAGTGGAAGAAAATGGAGGATGATGTCATAATGTGAGGATTATTTGATATTTATAATTTAAGAATCATGGATATTCAAAATTCATGTAATTAGAGAAGGATTAATTACTTAATTTGGATTAATTAAGTAATGAAATAGAATGAGAATTTGTCATGTCCCCTTTTTAATTGACATGTTATGAGTTCATGGTTAGCCTATTATGCGACCTTCATAGGCTAATAGGATGGATAGAGGGTCATAATGGAGCTTGGCTTGACTTTGATTAACAGGATTTCTACATTTGATTTTCATTCAGGTTATTTCAGACATATTTGGCCAGGGCTCCTACTTTTTAGGGATATTCGATATGCAGCGGAGCGCCTTTATTATGGTATGGTTATGTGCGGAATCACTCCCTGATTCACTAGCTTCGATCGGTTCATCGATTCGACATGTATTGAGGGAGATATTAATATTTGATTGATTTAATCAAATATTAATTATTTAGCCTATTTTTAATTAGAAACCCTAATTCTAATTTAAGAAACCCTAATTAGGGCAAGCATATCTTTTTGAGGGTATAAGGGTTTCTCATGGAGGCCATTGTTCATTAGCCATTGATTATTGATTATTGATTTTGAAGAATTTCTTCTGTGAAGACTGAGCCTAGGGTTCCAAGATTCCATCTGCATTGGAGAACGTTCCCTCTTTAGTGTGTGCAATTAAGAGGCTATGGAATATCAGCTGATATATTGCCAAAGTGAGAGATAACTTCATCCAGAGGTTATCACAGAATTTCAGGTTTGAGAGATAACTTCACACAGAAGTTATCACAAATATTTTAGGTATTTATTGCTTTATGTTTTGATTCAATAAATTATACAGCTAGAGATCTACTGTGCTAGAGACATATATTTCAGATCAGGGGTTGGAAACAGGGAAGTTATGCTTAATTTGCGGCCGTACAGAGTCCATACAGGTTCGTACAGATCAATGCAGGAACCGACCTCGGCAGACAGAGGGTTTTCAGTGACCGACATCAGTCGACTGAAGACCGACGTCGGTAGAAATCCGACCGACAGAGACCGACGTCGGGGAGATATCGACCGATGACGGCGACTGTGTGTCGACACAGAAGGGCTGAGACCTTCCAGAATTCAATTTTCACTCCCAATTTTGATAAGCCAGGGTTTTTAAGACTGTATTTCATATTTATATGCATGAGAAAGGACTGCAATTGTAATAGTTTAGAAGGACAAGTGATAAGATTCATAATTTGCTATTAAGAGACTATATTATTGCGATCATTCTGAATTTATTCAACAGAGATTATATCTTGGTCCAGATTTTTTGTGTTGCTATATTTCCTGTTTGAAGGGGATATTACAGTGGTATCAGAGCTAAATCCTGCCAGCCTGAGGGTCTATAGATCTTATGCAGCCACAAGAGTTGGGACCACACAGGTATAACACATGCAGCCGAGCCTTGCTTGAAGGTACCCAGTTGTTAGATCAGAGACCGATCATCATGAGTGATAGACGTGAGGGCAGCCCACCCAGGGGCCACAGGTATGATGCTGATCAGGACACCAGAGAATTTCAACGTGCTATGATGACAAGCCAACAGTAGATGACTCAGACACTACAGGCACTTATGACTATGATAGAGAGAATGAATGCACCTGATGGATAGAACGGGGACCAAAGAGATGACAGGAGTGCTACGGTTAATTAGAGACCACAACGGATTCACTCCAGAACAGCTGATAGACCTACACGCCCTTCATTTGTTCAAGAAGAACCAGAGGCACCAACAGAGGAGGAGGCAGGGAATTCCCCATTTGCAGATGTTTACATGGCTGCAAATGATGAGTGGGACTTATTACCTCCTCATATTCAAGAGAGAACAACTTTTGATCAATTTTTCAATTTGAGGAGAGAGCACTATAGATTGGCTAGACAGGACAGGAGACCTAGAGGCCAATTCAGTGAGCTGAAGAAGGCTACCGGTAAGCTTTCTTTGACTACCTTTGACGGCAGTGGAAAGATGACAGCGCAAGCTTGGGTTCATAAGCTTGACACCTTTTTGGCATTGAGACCAATGTCAAAGATAGAGGCCATCAAATATGCCACTTTGCACTTGGATGGAGTAGCACATGATTGGTGGTACCATGGTATGGTAACACTTTAGCATAACCAGGTGACAGAGTACCAGGACTTTGTGGATAGATTGGTTGAGTGGTTTGACAAGAAGGATCCCAAGGTTTACTTTCGAGATCTGGCACAGTTGAGACAAACAGGTAACTTGGAGTCCTTCATTGGTGAGTTTCAGAGATTGGCAGTCATGGTACCCAATATTTCTGAGCGTAGATTGGTAGTTCTCTTCATGGAGGGATTGACAGAGCCATTGAGAGGTGGATCAAAGCCTTTGATCCTCCTTCATTATAGGTAGCTATGAAGAAGGCGCATAGTATGGAGATGGCAGCCCCATCCCATAAATTTAACTTCAAAGGTGCTTCTTCATCTAGAGACCATAAGTGCTCCAACACAGATACAGAGAGACCAGATTTTAATATAGATAAATCAGGTGTAAAGAATGACTCAAAGGCCAATCCAGCAGCACCACCTTTGGATCGTGAGGCGCTTAATGATCTACGTAGGAAGAAGCTTTGCTTCTACTGCAAAGGTCCATATGATATTCATCACGATTGTCCTTTGAGGCCTAAGGGCAAGGCGAATCGTATGATGTGGATATATTATGAGGATTCAGATTCTGAGGATTCTGAACAGCATAACAATTCTGAGGGGGTAGAGGTAGAGGCTTTAGGGCCTAATGCAGAGGTAGAGTTAGAGCTTCACCTACAGGAGGCACGCATATCCAGCATTCAGTCGAATGAGTCATTCAGACTCCGTGGAGTTTTGGCAGGGCAAAAGGTTATCACCCTTCTTGATACAGGGGCCACACATAATTTCATAGATGCTAGATTTGTGGAGAAGCGTGGGCTCACTACCGTAGACTTTGAGGGCATCAGTGTTAAGGTAGCCGATGGTCACACTCTTAAGTGTGAGCGTATGATTAGAGACCTCCCATTGCGCTTGAACAACTATGAGTTCAAGGCTGATTATTATGTGGTAAACATGGGGGATATAGACTTAGTCTTGGGTATGAAGTGGCTTCATTCATTTGAGGAAGTTACTCTTCGTCTCAAGGACATGGAGGTTCTCTTTAATGTTGATGGGATGACACATATTCTTAAGGCAATACGGGGCAGCAGCTTCAGATATATGTTTTTTCATCGGATGGAGGTACCTATACCACATAACATGATAGAGGGTGATGACGAGAGCACATTGGCACCAACACAGGAGAGGTGCGAGGATGAGCTTGGTCTTGAAGTGAGTTCAGTTTAGGAGTTGTCACATGTGGTGAGGACTCAACTTTTTGTTACAGTCGGGTCACAGGTTGATGATGATATGACTATTTCTAGTCTTCACTATCCAGTTTTAGGTATTATTCAGGTAAGAAGTTTGCTTGCTGATTTTCATTTATGGATTGGATGTTGGGGTGCTTATCTTAGTACTAGAAATGATGTGACACCATTACATGAGAGTTGGGATGGACATGGCATGGGGGTCGTGTTGATTGACCGTAGTGGAGATCAAAACTATATTTGGGATCCAGGTGGATTGATTGATTTGTCATTCAGTGATTGCTTGAGGGCAAGAAATTTTAGGAGGGGCGGATTGTCATGTCCCCTTTTTAATTGACATGTTATGAGTTCATGGTTAGCCTATTATGCGACCTTCGTAGGCTAATAGGATGGATAGAGGGTCATAATGGAGCTTGGCTTGACTTTGATTCACAGGATTTCTACATTTGATTTTTATTCAGGTTATTTCAGACATATTTGGCCAGGGCTCCTACTTTTTAGGGATATTTGATATGCAGCAGAGCGCCTTTATTATGGTATGGTTATCTGCAGAGTCACTCCCTGATTCACTAGCTTCGATCGGTTCGTCGATCCGACATGTATTGAGGGAGATATTAATATTTGATTGATTTAATCAAATATTAATTATTTAGCCTATTTTTTAATTAGAAACCCTAATTCTAATTTAAGAAACCCTAATTAGGGCAAGCATATCTTTTTGAGGGTATAAGGGTTTCTCATGGAGGCCATTGTTCATTAGCCATTGATTATTGATTATTGATTTTGAAGAATTTCTTCTGTGAAGACTGAGCCTAGGGTTCCAAGATTCCATCTGCATTGGAGAACGTTCCCTCTTCAGTGTGTGCAATTAAGAGGCTGTGGAATATCAGCTGATATATTGCCAAAGTGAGAGATAGCTTCATCCAGAGGTTATCACAGAATTTCAGGTTTGAGAGATAACTTCACACAGAAGTTATCAAAGATATTTCAGGTATTTATTGCTTTATGTTTTGATTCAATAAATTATACAGCTAGAGATCTACTATGCTAGAGACATATATTTCAGATCAGGGGTTGGAAACAGGGAAGTTGTGCTTAATTTGTGGCTATACAGAGTCCGTACAGGTTCGTACAGATCAGTGCAGGAACCGACCTCGGTAGACAGAGGGTTTTCAGTGACCGACATCGGTCGACTGAAGACCGACGTCGGCAGAAATTCGACCGACAGAGACCGACGTCGGCGAGATATCAACCGACGACGGCGACTGTGTGTCGACACAGAAGGGCCGAGACCTTCCAAAATTCAATTTTCACTCCCAGTTTTGATAAGCCAGGGTTTTTAAGACTGTATTTCATATTTATATGCATGAGAAAGGACTGCAATTGTAATAGTTTAGAAGGACAAGTGATAAGATTCGTAATTTGCTATTAAGAGACTATATTATTGCGATCATTCTGAATTTATTCAACAGAGATTATATCTTGGTCCAGATTTTTTGTGTTGCTATATTTCCTGTTTGAAGGGGATATTACAGAATTTTGTGGGATTGGATATAGTTTTCGAATAAAAGGTTAATTGAATAGGGAGTGATTAATAGTGAAGGATATGGATGTTGGTGTATATATGATACTAGTTAATTAAAATTGTCATGAAGTGTCTAATTTTAGGTGTCTACACCATCCAAAGAGGAAATAATAATCATCAAATGATCAAACTAAGTAGCCTAATATTGATAAGTGGTGTTTAATTCATATAACCAATAGTCATTCCAACAAAGAATACCATGCTAGGAAAACCATCCTTTCACAACTCGAGGTAATGGGTACCATCATCATAAAATTAGAGAAAGGTAAGCAGACAATGGATTTTGAGCCTAACACTATGGTGGGTACCACAAGTATCTCTACTACCCCTGTAAAAATAAAGGAAATAGAAAGACTATTTAATTATCAAATTTAATTAATGCCCAACCAATTCACTTATTTATTAAAAATGGAACTCAAAAGAACCTAATTTCTCCTAAATCAGTTCATAGATTAAACCATTCATTGATGCCTCACCCAAAAACATACTCCATTGGATGGTTCAATGTGGGATCTAAGAAACTCATGATTCAATAGTGTGAAGTGGTGTACAACCTGGTCCCTTTCAGGATATAGTCCTTTGAGACATTACTCCATTATAGGTATGAGATATTCTAGTGGGTTAACCATATATTTATCATCATCATACAATATATGAAACAAATCCTATAAATGTTATCATAAGTGTTGAAGCTATGAGATACCATATACCAAAATTAGTTTCAAATCTATCACTCATTATCACCAAGAAATGTAAAAAAAATAATCACATATAGTAATAAGTTCATGATTTTGATGGTAAGATATAAACACAATAAAGTCCATGTGACAATTATTATTGTAGTTCCTTTAGCATTAATGCCTAAAACAACATAGTTTTAGCTCAAGTTGGAATAATACAAAGATGTGTTCCAAATATCAAAAGAAGTGACTACACACTATGTAGTGAAGCATACTATGGATATTATCCTTGGATTACCTCTTCCTAATGCTTTTTTATACTACAAATTATTTATAGAGAATGAAAAAATTCAAGCAACAGATCCATAGCTGGTGGATAAAGGACATATTAGGCCCAATGCATCACCTTGTGACAACCTAATTATGTTAACACAAAATAAGGATGACACATGGAGGTTATGCATTTATTATTGAGCACTCAACAAGATCACAATGATAAAACACTATCATCTTCTAAGGATTGAAGATCTTCTGGACTAGCTCTACAGTGAAAAATACTTCACTAAGATTGATCTTAAGTTTGGGCATCATCAAATTCCTATTGATCCTACAAACATATGGAAGACAACCTTTAAGGCCAAATAAGGTTTGTTATAATGGTTTTTCATTCCCTTTAGCTTGACCAATGCTTTATCCACATTCATGTAGATCATAAATGATATCCTAAGGCCATTCAATACTTCATTTGTCATAGTCTACCTTGATGACATCCTGATCTTTATCAAGACATGAGATGAACATTTGTGCCATATAGAAAAAGTGATTTATACTTTATAAAAACACAAGATATATTCAAACATGAAAAAATGTTAATTTTCCATAATACATATATAATATTTGGGATACATTTTGGACTTATAAGGAGTGCATGTGGACATGAGTAATATTCAAGTCATTTAGGATTTACCATGACCAAATAATCTCATAGAGCTTCATAGTTTTTTTGAATTGGAAAATTTATACAAAATATTTGTAATTGGTTTATCTCATGTGAATGGGCCTCTAGACCAAGTTACCTAGGTGGTGTTAAAAAAAAGTTCAAATGGACTACCACATAATATAAATTATTTAAAAGAATTGAAAACTAGACTCTATTACGCATCAATACCTACTTTGCTAGGCCTTAAACAACCATTTGAGCTTGAGATAGATGCATTTCAATTTGTATTTAGAGAATTCCTTAGTCAACAAGGTCACTTGATTACTTACCATAATGAAAAATTCACCACATTGGTAAAGATCCACCCAATATATGATCATGAAATTTATTCTATTCTTCAAAAATGTAAGCATTATATCTTGGGTAAGGAGATTTTGATCCACACTGATCACAATTTACTTTAATTATTTCAAAAATAAAACAAATTACAATAAGAGTGACATTATAAATGGTATTTTTATATTTAATAGATGCATATAAACATCACACATAATAAGGAAAGTGCTAATACAATCGTAGATTGGGTCAATGCAAAAAGTTGGGGGATAAAAAATATGACATCCTCCAACTTTCAATTTTTTTTAAAAAATGGTAAGGGTGTACACCCTTTATTATTTGTAAAGATGCCCTTTACAAAGCATAAAGGGCATACACCTTTTTTTAATTTTAATTTTCCTAAAAATTAAACCAATGGCCTTAGCATTTTGGTTTTTATTCTCTCTTCACATTTGTAGAATTTAGATTCAAATATGCACTTTGGATTTTCATCCATCCAATATGATTCACCATTTGGGTTGCTATAGGTCAGGTATGTTGATTTTTAGATTTTTTTTTTTGTTTCTATTTATATTTATTTATTCAAGTAGGGTTCTAAATTTAGGCTTGTATTATATTCTCTTACATTTCCTAAAAAAATATGTATTTATATTTAAATATATATACACAAGTTCTATGGATCCATTGCATGAAGAAAATGTTAGACAAAACCCTGAATAATTTGATTTTTCATAAGATAAAGTTCAATTGTATGAATAGTATAATTCAAAACATTAATAATTATAAATAATCATCAATGGTTTACATCAATCTTCATCTGTTAGTGCACAAATTTCACTCACCAATACACTAGAGACTATTTCTAATGAAGTGGGAAATGTAACTTCTTAACTTGATGCAATGTTGCATCGAAGAGAGGCCATGAAACAATTTTATTCCAATAAATTATATTATGAAGATGTTAAGAAAAAAACAACAAAATAATTTGTGTGCACTTTATTTTTTAAGCCTAGAACCAACCAACCTCCACCAACAAATTAAAAAAATATTAGTATTGATTGGTGTGTTCATGAGGAGATGAAAAACAACTTTTGGGATAAGTGGTGGATGGTTTTTTATGAGACTCCATGAAAAAATAATGAGGTTTCATTATAAATTTTGAGAAAATTGTATTATGCATCTGTACTACAAAAAATTCCAAACTATTTTGACATGAAGGCCTCCTAAGATAGGGGAGGTGGGTCTTCATTTGATAGACCTAGTGCTAGGTGAGACCAAAACTATCATAACTGAGCTCAGAAAAATAGAAGGAAAATATTACATGCCTCCATTCCAAAAAAATTACATCATAACATAAAAATAGACACACTTGAAGTGGCTAAAAGTTTGACACAAGTTATGATTGAACATGGTATGCATACATTGAACACTTCTACTTAGCCTATAAGTGGTCCTAGTGGTGTTAGTGATAGTGGTATAGTTGTTTTGGTGGTGTTAATATGGGTGCTAGTGTCCCTCCTCCTATTAATGTTACATTTCTTATGCATCATTACACATCATGTGGGATGAATTGTACAAGACCTCCTATTTGAGTGTGACATACACAATAAATTTATGGATACTAGCATGCCAGAGTGTATGCCACCTATAGATGATTCAACAATACATAAAACTAGCATGCTATAGTATATTCCACCTATATATAGTTTAAAAATGCATGAATGACACTAGCATGCCAAAAAATCTGCCATATGTACTCTATCTTAACTGAATCCTATTAGGATATGCCCATCTATTGTGTAGGAGTTATTTGTTATTTGACTAATTTATTTGATTGAACTTGTTATTTGTTACTTATATAGATGATTGGTGAAATTTTTGGTAGCTTAACAGGACTTGAATCTATTTTAGAGGTTACAATTATCATGGGTGTACCCTATACATAGGTTTGGAAACTTTTTAATTACATATTTATTCATGTACATGTTTATTTTTCTTTGAAAAAAACTATGTTTCAAGATATATATTATAGTCATAGATTTTTATTATGTTCATTGGATTCACACATTATTCATTTACTGGTTTTATAGATGATGAGGGATACTATGGGTACCCATCATGGATGAGAAGAAGGTTTTATTGATGTTGCAACTACATCGGAGGATCCACTATCTCCAAAATAGGCCATGATTCAGGGACAGAGATTGGTGAGAACACAAATTAAAATTATTTTTAGCTTTAAGCAATGATATTTTATGTCATATTAACATAATTATATGCACATCTAGATTTAATTATATATGTATGATCCATAGGATTCCCCATCAAGGGAGTATATACAGTATTGTATCCCTAGACAACCATTTAGAAGGAATATGGTAAGTGTAGAATCATTTTACAAAATTTTGTTCTTGAAAATTTTTCCAAGTTTTCAATATAAAAATTTAATGCATTAATTTTTATATTTCATATATTGTGCAGACAGAATAATTTTAAGTGGTTGTCGATGAAATAATGGATGATTCACATGCTAAGAGGAGAGTCTCTCATCATATTGATGAATCCAACACCCATGACTCTACATCTATGCCAACAAAGTATAATTTATTTAGAGGCAATGAGGAATAAGAGAGCTAGTTGTTGTGTTGGGGGTATATTTGTAGGCACAAGTGATTTTGTATACTGATATGGCCCACATTGTATGCCTATATGGTGTATTTTGTCTACGTACATGTTATGGTCTACATTTTTTCTTGATATATGTCATATTATTTATGGTAAATTATGACATATAACTTTTCATGTATCACATATTTACTATTTGATAATATGATTCCTTTACCTATGCATATTTTCTATTTTGATAATTTAATGTTTACACATATTATTGGTTAATGCAATTATTAATTCATATGGGGTTAAAAAATTCACATTATTCTCTAAGTTATGTGCTTTATAATTATGTATATTTTACATTTACATGTGATATTTACTATTTACTTGTGTCATTTACATTTAATTACATATCAATTTGTAATTGTGATGTAAGTGGACTTGTGATCAATTTCATGGACATGTAAATATTATAATTTTTACTTGATAATAGTTTTTAGGAGGCCTAGTGATGCAGGAGCAATTTACTATTTACTTGTTTCATTTACATTTAATTACATATCAATTTGCAATTGTGATGTAAGTAGACTTGCGATCAATTTTAGGGACATAAATATTATAAGTTGTACTTTATCATAATTGTTAGGAGGTCTAGTGATGTAGGATCAATTTACTATTTACTTGTTTCATTTAAATTTAATTAAATATCAAATTTTAATTGTGATGTAAGTGGACATCTAATCAATTTTAGGGATGTAAATATTATAAGTTGTACTTGATCATAGTTATTAGGAGGTCTAGTGATGATGAAAGAACATATTTACAACATGTAATAAATTCCTTGTTTAAGTGTCTTAGAGGTAATATATCTTTCATTTACTCAATAAGAGATCTCATTTGGCCTTCAAAGAGTGAAATATAGATCCTAGATGGTACTTTGGTGTTTTCCCACCAAAAGTTCAATTTAAATTTTCAAATATGAGTATGTAAGGTTGTGGATAAATTGTAATGATTTGTAAATTATTAAGATTCAAATAGGTTTATAATGGTTTTATACATGTCTAGAAAGGGTTCTAACTATCTTAAAGATAAAAGTGGTTTTAGGTTAAATGAGAATGTACAATAGCATTTATGATTGACTGAGTCTATGAAAACCCTGATATCTCAGTGTTCTTGATAGTGAGAAGGGAATTTTGCCTAAATTTTTTTAAACTCAAGTATATAAAGGTGAAGTAAAGTTTGAAGCACCTTTGTTATGCTTTTACAAACATCCTAGGGGCACTCTTTATATTTGAAAAGGATTATTTTGTGTTTTGACCTATTAGTAGCCATTAGGCCTACTAGGTCTAAAACAAGGTTTCATGTATAAAAAGACATTTAATTTTACTTGTAACTAGTGAAAACCCATAAATTTTGGTATTTATCTTGTAGGTTTATTAAGGCAAGTGTTCAAATTGGTTTCAAATAGTATTTTGACTTATTGAGTGATCTATTAGGTCTAGAAGCCTAAAATAGGGTTCTAGAGTTTTGAACCTAATCTATTAAGAAATAAACAATTAAAATTGCTTTATTACTCATTTTAAATCAATATTATGATCTTACATACTTAACAAAACCATATATTGATAATATATTTGAGAATTAAAAAATTGTCTAACTAAAACTCATTGAAAATAAGACCTAGAAATAGTGTGTTCAAAGTGAAAGAGTAAGAAGTACCTGTTTCTATGCTAGATTTCACTTTTTACATTCAAAAAAGGAAAGATGAGAAAATAAGAAGAATGGATGAGGGTTTGTACGTACCCGAATTGTAGACGTGCGCACCAAAATTCAGACAATAGCAGGAACTCCTCTTTGGTTGTGGAGGATGACACCTGAAAGGGAAAGACACTAAACACGAAAAATGTTAGATGACAAAAGGGTGGACTGCCAAGCAAGAGCTTGGTCCTAGAAGCGCAAAGGCTTCTTGGAGGATGACAGTCCATTGTTAAAAACAAAATGCTGATCAAAAATAAAAAGTGATAAATGATGAAAAATAGAAAGAAAGAACTTAAGGCAAATGCGTACCTATTTAGCAGCAATCTGCTTTACACAGTTGCCAATGTCAGTGGTATTGCTAGCTTTAGTCAGGTAAGGTCACCGACATCGGTTAGTCTGCTGACGTCGGTGAGGGAAATGGACGAGGTCAGCTGGGGCAGTAGTCTTAGACAGGGTCTTGTCGGGTTACAGGCTAGTTTCTGATCTACAGAATGGATTGTGGTCTCGTCTGAGGGTCAGGGAGGTCTATTTAGAGGTTTGAGAGATTGCCTAGAGGTCTGAGGGACTTGTTTTGGGTTTGAGGGACTGAGAATGTTGTCTAGGAAAGTGATTAGTTGGGAACCAGAAGCACAAAGGGGAATGAATGAGAGGCAGGGTCTAAGAAGGCCTTTCAGCCTCTCAGGGGAAGGACAGGGAAGGTCTTGGCAGTGATTAGCTAAATAGATAGATTAAACAAGAAATGAAATGGAAAACAACACTGTGTTTACCTCTTGCTTGTTGATTGAAGAATGGAAAAACCTGTTGTCGGAGCTGTTGAAGGACCTGTAAATGGAGCTGTTGCTTGGAGTTGTTCCTGCAAGATCCCTGTAGCTACTGGTGTTGCTGTACGATGGGGAGGAGAAGAAAATATGAATGCAAAAGTGTCAAGAGAGTTTTGTTCGCAAGGGGGCAGAGAATGGTTGTAGAAAATGGTTTTGAAGGCTGTCGATGGTGGCAGAATCACCGATGTTGGCCGCATAATGACCGACATCGGTGGCTGAAGAATGGGAACAGAGGCTAAAATTAGCCTCTATCTATTCTTACACGCTGCCGGGTCAAGGGGCCATGGGAAAATGGTCGAGGAAGGCATAAATGGATGTGAGAGGAAGGATAAAGGGGAGATTTGGGCAATAAAGGCTAGGAGAGAGGTGGGGGCATCCAAGGAGGGGATCCAAGGTGGCATGGGTGAGGTGGAAAGGGGGAGTAAATTAAAATGTTTATTTATTTTAATTTTAAAAATGGAGGGGACTAGGACAAGTGATAGGACATAGACCAAGGGGGCTAAGGGGGGATGACGACCTAGGAGGTAGACATGATTTCAGTGTCTACATTTGCCCCTTTTTGTCTTGTTGGTTATTCTTGACAAACTGCAAGACAAAAATAGGAGTTGGTTTCCCCAGGTATGGGATGAGGTGTTCCTCCCTCAAAGTGGGAGTCGAGGGAAGAGAACTTGATGATCAAGTGCCGATTTGACAAAGAGATGGATAGAGAGGGTGAGGATCTAGTGCGAACGCTGCAAAGGGTGAGATTGCACGTGTACCACACCACGAGATGGATAGGTCAAATTATCACAGGTCAAGGTCAAGGAGTGCCAAAATTAAAATAACTGGGCCCTAGCATTTGGTCGTAGCTGATCGGGTTATTCAATCTAAGCTAAAGCTCCAATGGTCATCGTATTCCAGGTATCTTGGGCTCAGGAAGTGCTCTTAGAAACATGAAAATGTCATAAGTAGTGGGAATCAACTGGCTTGCGATCCTATACTTGTGAGGGTCATAAGTAGTCTATGCACAATTTTGCTAACCATTCATGAGGTAGCATACATGCAAAAACAACCAAGGCAAAGTCGTCTTGGAAGTGGTTGCGGTTAGAGGAGATGGTCATGATCTCCAAGGTCTGGTGGTTGAGGTGGGCAGAGGCAAAAGTGATCTCAAGGGTGCCCCAGGAGGCTAAGAGGACTTCTATTGTGAAAGCCGACTGATTGGGGGCATGATTTTGGGGCAATGAAGAAAAATTGGAGGGCTGAAATTCTGTCGACGACGGTGATAAAACTGATGTCGGTGGAACAAAAGGACCAACATCGGCATAAATAGGCTGATGTCGGTGGCCTAGGGCACGATGATGCCAACGTCGGCGGCCTGCCAAGTCCGAAAAAAGTAGATTGGTGGCCCACCAAAAGTCATTTGCTATTTGTTGACTGAGAGGAAAAAGATCTCTAGAGTTTGATTGAGTGAAAGTGACCTAGAGTTGACCGAGTGAACGCGCTGAGGTGGAAAATAAGCATTGGTGGAGAGAGGGAGTGAGTTGGAGAGTGATTGGAGGTTGCAGAGGTGTTTGTGGGCCAGGTGAAGTGTGAGGGCAGAGAGACACAACAGAGATGGCAGAGGGGAGTAGAGGACTTGCAGTAGGTCCACCACCAGCGGCACCCATCGTGCCACCATGCCGACGATGCTGAGATGAGGTAGGAGGCCCTAATGAGCTCAATTGGTTGATTTTAGTTTTTGATTTGTTTTTGAAATTTTAGTTATTTTAGGTAGAAATTGAGGGGGGAGGGGATACAACATCTTCCCAGCCACTGCCACCACCACCACAGCCACAGCCTTGAGGGAAAATTTTGATGTGATGTATATACTGGCCTGCGAGTCGATGATGCGAGATGTACTTGATTTTTTTTTGAGAGAGAGAAAGAGGCACATATTATGCCATTGTAAAACATTGATATATATATATATATATATATATTTGATGTGATTTTGATCATTGATGTGTTATGGAAAATGTTATGGATGTGTTTGTGTGTTATTTTGATTTGATGCATGTTTTGATATGATGTTTAGGATTATGAAGCTGATATTGTTGTGATTATATGATGATGGATGTATGATTATGATCAATGATATGGATGTAAATGATTAATGCTAATGATTATGAAAATAGGTGATTGTTTGTGATGTGATTGACAGGTGACGAAAAAAATGTGATGGAAGAAATGCGATGAAAGAATGGCCGAGCTAACCCCAGAAGACCCCATGTCAACTGAGTGCTACCTACATAGCCCCTATCTTTAGGGCCTCAGGCCTATGTAGTTCTCCCAAAAAGGGAGGAATAGGGTCGAAGTGATTGATTGGTCTTGGTCGAGGTCAAGGTCATGGTCAAAGAAGAGAAGGTTTGTCCATCAGAGAGACAGATAAATAGAGGTGGTCGAGCTAACCCCAGAAGACATCGTGTCATCTGAGTGCTGCCTACATAGCCCTAGTCTTAGGGCCTCGGACCAATGTAGTTCAGACTAGTTGAGAATATTGGTCGATGATTGGTTTGGTCATGTATCGAAATGATGAGGAGAAAAAGATGCTACAGCCCTTTCTAAATGGTGTATACTGTAACATTGGTTGAGGGGTCTTTCATCCCTAGCAATTTTCCATATTCATGATGGATGTATGCTAAAAATGAATTGAGGTCTATTTATGTTTCAGCAAGTATTGGTTTATGCTTAACATAAATTATGTAGTCCATAGTCTCCATGTGTATTGGTGTCCATAGAAACTAGTGTGAATAGGCTATGTGAGTGGTCTGAAAAGAAATTGGGTTGAGTTGGTTTGACAAATGATGAAGTTTGAATGTGACCAAAATGTAAGCAGAAGGTGAAAGGCATAATCACCCTTTCATTGACAAGGACCAAAATGATAGCATAGATAAGGGTTGTTAGAACAAAGAGCCCCATTCATGCATTGTGTCGTTGACCATGGTTGTGTTAAAATGGTAATCGAATCACTTTGACATTAAAGTGAGCTCGAAGTCCCTTGAGCAGGTGTTATGATAGGAGGAGGATAAGGTAACCTATTTTAAGAGCAGGGATAACCTTGTCCTTTTTTATAGGAGACCCTGAGACAACTACAAGCCAAGTCCATGACCCATTTTTTTTTTTGGTGCAGACTGATCAATGCGGGAAGTCTACATAGAGATGTCATTTTGCTTGGTGGTCATTTGAAAAGCTGATCAATGCGGGAAGCTTCTAAGAAAGATTGCTATTTATAGCAAGATTTAATCATAGCCATCCTTCGAGGGAGTGGTCTATATTTTTGCTTTATATAAGTTTAAATAGCTGTCCTTCGAGGGAGCAGTCTACTTTTTGATTTGATTGGGTGACCTTGGATTTTTTGACATCTCAATTTTTTTTGACAGAATTTGGAGTCATGGACAAGATTATAGAAGTTTAAGGGCTCCCTTTTATTAGGACAAAGCATCCATGCATCATAAAAGGGTTATAGAGGATTTGTTTAGGGGAATAGGGTTGAAAGGAATGAAGATTAGGAGGACAGGGATTGCTCAAGGGACAAGCTCAAGTTAAATGTCAAGTGGATGAGTACTCGACTAACAGTAGAATGATCGTAGATGCAAGGCATTAAGAGGCTCAGGTTCTGGCCATCCATCAAGAGAAGACAAACAATAAGTCCCTGACCCATACTTGTGTGTGATGATGAAAGGTCTGAGCCAATTAGGGGCAAACTTGCCTCGTTTACTTCATTCCATATTGGTGACATGCTGGTCAATACGTGGTTGGTTGATATGGTCGCTGATTGGTTGAGACTGGTCAATGGTCGAGTCGAGATTAGTGTTTGGTCATGATTAAAAGGTTGGTTGATGATTGGTCAAGGTTTGGTTGATATGTTTGGTTGATTGTTGCTTTGGTCATTGCTTGTTCAATATTTGGTCGAGGCTTGGTCGAGGTCTGGTTTGATGATTGATTGAGGTCATGGTTGATGTGTGATTGATGTTTGGTCGAGGTCATGATAGGCAGTATAAAGTCAAACTCCCCCCAGCCATTTGGTGGTAGGAAGAATGTCTAACACCCAGTGTGAATGATTAATGGGTTAGATAAATGAGATGGAGAGAAGACGAGGAGGAGAGACTTGGGTACCCCACCTAGTTGATAGGTCAGGGATTTCTAAGCGAATGGTGTTTAGGCATTGAAAAAGTTAAGAGGGATGGAAACCACCGACTCCGTAGGTGAAGGAGGAGGAATGGGTGAGCCTGGAGGAGATTGGTCAATGGTTGGCTTGAGACAGAGGTCTATAGAGGCTTGAGTGGGGTCGTGATATCCCAGGCCATACCATTTCTTGGCATCATCATCGTTGAGTGGCTCGATGGGCTGATGGGAGCCCTGCTCATAGCGTCTGAAACCAAAACCCTTCCATGCACACCTATAAAGGTAAGTGTGTGCAAAGGTGGGGTTGCCAAGAAATGAGAAGTCTGATGTGAATGGTTGGGGTGAAGAGAGAGGGTTGCCATCAGTAGGAGCTTGATTGAACCCCCCATAGATGAGATTGGTTCAAAGATGAGGAGGACCATAAGGCACGACCATCCCGATCTGATGGTCATAACTAGGGTTGTGGTGAAGGTGTCCATACTCTTGCAGAGTTTGGAACATGTCTAAGGCTAGCAAGTGATATTCCCCAAGTGAAAGTTGTTGGAAGGTGTCTTCCATGGGGTCTTTGGTTGTCGCTTGAAGAGGAGGGGTGAGGGCGACCGCTAGTTGTGAACTGGTCAAAGCTTTCACGGATGGAGGCGGTGCCAGGGTTGATGGCTTGATAGGAATGAGGATGTCATTTAGATGGTAGGTGGTGTTACAAGTTTTGAAGGGTGAAGGGTCAGTGGGAATGGTGTGGACTTGCCTGTCATGCTCAAATTTCACACAACGGTGCAGGGTGGAGGGGACACAGGCCATGGTGTGGATCCAGGGTTGGCCCAACAACATGTTGTATTAAAACTCTCCTTTGATGATATAGAAGAGCTCCAAGACTGTGTGTGGACCAATGTGAATGTGAAAAATGATTGTGCCAATGGTCATGGTGGTGGTGTCATTGAAGGAGCGCAAGATTACATCAATTTTAGACACGTAATTCTTGGGAAGAGCCAATTGATCAAAGGCATGGGTGGAGATAATGTTGATGATGGTGCCTCCATCGATCATAATGCGTTTAATGCATGTTCGATCAACATAGGCAGTGATGAAGAGGGTGGCATCCTAATCTTTCGTGTTGGATGTGGGAATCTCAGAGTCGTTGAATGTGATGGAGGCAATAGGAGATAAAGAGTGGATGAGGGCAGCAAGTGGTTGGGGGTCCTCGGGTTGGACTTCCACTATTTGCAAGGCTTGGATGAGGGCTTGACGATGTTGAGATGAGGTTTGGATGAGGTCATAAAGGGACATCTTCACAGGCGTCTGGTGAAGCTGTTTCAACATGGAGTCATGAATCGACCTGGAAGAGGAAGAAGAAGAAGGCTGAGATGCGCCAAGGATAGAAATTTTAGGCTTGGGTGCTAGAGGTGGTTTGACGAAAGGGTAGGTCCAAGAAATGACGGCTTTTTCTTTTGCCTTGTCCTTTTGTGACCTAGTGGTTATGTGGATAGCATTGATTTCAAAGATAGGAGGTGAAGAAGGGGTCATGGCCTGCTGGTGAGATGTTGATGTGGTTGAAGAGGTTGGATGGGAAGGTGTCGAGGGTCGGTCAAGAGTGTCCTCAAGGAGAAGAGTGTCCTTCTCCATATAGTGGCGAATGACGGCCTTGAGGGCAAAACAAGTCTCGATATCGTGTCCTAGCGTATGATGGTATAAGCAAATCTTCGTGTCATCAAACTAGGAGGGCTTGGACCTGAGAGGTTGGAAAGGCCTGATGGGTGGAAGGGTTATGTTAGAAGTCTATAAAATTTAGTGCAATATCAATGAGTATGAGCCCACTAAAGGGTCTGTGCTAGTTGATGTGTACGATGCTGGTGACTTTTGCTTAAGTAGAGTTGGAGGAGGTTTTCATACCACCTTTTGGGTTGATGGTGTGGTGACAGGCAGAGACGGCACTTTCTTCATGAGAGGTACCACCTTTTTAGGAGAGGGTAGGCTGGAGGTAGGCAAAGGAAGCAAAGGAGGCAACTAGTTTTTATTAGAGGTCAAAGTGGGAAGGACTCTAGTCAGGGTCGAAGGATGGGGGCCCAAAATGGAAGGTAATGGTGATGGGGGAGGAGGCATTCACTTCTGTGGTCTGGCAGTCTTCTTCAACTTGGTTGGAAGACTACTATTGGTCGAGGTCTGGTCTAAGTCCACCTTCACTTGCGGGTGAGTGAGGGTAGAGACAGGGCGAATGCCAAGTGACTTGATAGGTTTAGATGGGGTAGATGCGGGTTTAAAAGCGGGAGTCTGGTCTTTGTTAAGAGTCTTGGGAGATTCTATCTTGGGAGGATTGGCAGCATGAGACGAGAGGGCACGGGCATGTTGAAGAGCTTTAAGACACTCCCACAATACCTGATGCTCCACTTTATTTGAAGGGAGAAGTATGATTTTCTCCACTAGTCAAGAAAATGGTTGAGAAGATGTTGGATGAGGTTTGGGTCCTTGAGAAGATGTTGATGGTTGTGGGGCCGAAGACGAGATGGGTGTAGCAGTCTTGGACCCATGGCATGATGAAGTCATGACAGATTCATCTTTGGTTAGAGACGAAGGAGAGGTAGGTTCTTCCTTGGGTGGAGAAGAAACTGGAGAATGAGGCTCCTCAAGTGGGTAAAGGGCAGGGATGATGGTGCCCTCCACTTACGGTCGAGGAGTAGGAAGGGTTGGGTCCTCCATAGGCAACAGGAAGGAGGATGGTGAGACCGGTGGTGCCGGTAAGGTTGAGGCATCCTCCAAGATGAGAGAGGTTGATGGAGAACTAACTAGGGAAAGAGGTTCATCCACATGTGATGGACTGATAGATGGACTAACCTCTTGAGGTTGGTCGGGGATGAAGGGAGAGACCGTATTGATTGTTTGAATGTTGTGTTCATGAGTGTCATCAATCAAGGTCTGGACATTATTTTAGGTCGGTGGATGATTAGGGAATGGTTGCTTGAAGATGTCGATGCCCTGATTAGGGGGTGCATTGGGATTGTCGAAGATGAGGTCACCCTTTTCAAGCATGTCTTGGATGATGTTTGTAAGGGTCTTGTAGTTTCCTGTGTCATGTCCTTTAACACAGTGGTAGTTACAGAAGTCATTTTCCCTATACCATGCAGGGATGGCACGTGAGGGATCAAATTATGGAGGTGGTCGGATCTGGAGGAGATTGAGAACCCCCTATTTAACAAGTTTTTCTAGCACAGATGTGTATTATTCTCTGAGAGGAGTATACTTTTGTTGTACGTATCTCTGCTAGAATTGGCGGGTGGCGCTCTGAGATGTGGATGGCTCAGGCTGATTGGTTGAAGGCAAAGAGGATGAAGGTCTAATGACCATAGTGTTAGCCAAAGCTTTAGGCTTAGGATTGGATGATGAAGGTTTAGAAGAAGAGGAGTCATTGGTCTTAGAGTTGGGATTCTTGCTCTGCAACTTGACTTTATTCTCCTCGATGGCATGTAATTCAAGTTTGTGGGCCATCTGAAGGCTTCGTCAAAGGTGTGGAAGGTCTGAACCCGTAAGGTGGAAGAAATATGTTTGGCACAGGGTTGGGAAAAAAGTTCAATAAGTTCGGGTTGGGGTAAGGAAAAGGAGAGTTGATTGATGAGGCCTCTCCAGCGAGCAACGAAGTCAGCTATGAATTCGTCCTCAAACTGCCAGATAGAATAGAGGTCTGTGATTGAGACCTCTTTGGTGATGTTGATAGAGAAGTGATCAAGGAAGAGCTGGGCCAGCTGTGTGAATGTGAAGAGGGAATGGCTAGCAAGATCACTGTACCAGTCAAGCGCAGCACTAGAGAGAGACATAGGAAACGTGTGTAAAAGCAATGCATCGTCATGGGCAAAAAGGTAATAGGCATGTTTGAATGCTCGTAAGTGCTGTTGTGGGTCTTCCTTGCTTTGAAAATAAGAAAATTTAGGAAGTTCCCACTGGCTGGGATATGGCCTGATCAGGACATAAGGATGAATGGGCTCATTGCAAATTTGCTCGTATGAGAGAGCATTACATGAGCCAGAAACGGAGGTCTCTAGGCTAGACATCTTGTCCATCAGAATTTTGATGATATCTGCTGACGGATTGGCAGGTGGAGCACCCCCTAGGTTGTAGGGTGCTTGGAAGAGGCTAGAGGAGGCATACGACGTAGTTGGTTGTGCCTGTAAGGGTGCAATGTAGGGATAACTAGTCATAGGGATAGAAGAGGAGACTAAGGGTGGTTGGGTAGAAGGCATGGCTAGGCTCGATGTTGCCACGGGAGGTTGGATTGTGGTAACAGGGGCCAATGGATAGGTAGCCACCCTAGTGTTGATAGGGTCCAGGGTAGGCGAAATAGATACAACCAGATTCTGGAAAGGAGTGGAGAGTGGTTGAGTGGGCTGAGGTTGATAGGGGGCTAAAACCTCGATGGAAGTGGGCCCAAAGATGGAGGGAGAGGCCACACTTGGAAAGTTGGTCAAGGTCTGGTCATTGGTCGAGGTGATAGCTTGGGTGTCTAAAGGTTGAACTACGGATGCTGTCGATACGGCCGTAGTCTCAACAAGAGAGGTCGGCATTCCATAAATTGGATTGCCCAAGGAGTCTCGCGTTTGGCTATGTGCGAGATAGTGCTGCAAGGCTTTGACATTGAGGTCCAAGAATCATGCAAAATCTTGGTCCCCTTCTAGGATAATAGGAGTCTGGGGCAGGGTTGGGTGAGTAGGAGTTCTTTTAGTCTCCGAGTGGAACTCCATTATAGGACCGGTTATGGACAGGGTAGACGGAAGCGGTTGATGCCTCGCGTGGTTGACTAGAGCCTTGGCTTGACTGCGAGTTAGAACCATTCAAGGCAAGAAAGGTCAGGTTTTAGAAACTATGTTTTTTTAGTTTCAGAAACTCAGAATGGGGTTTTGGTAGAAAAAGGGTCAGGTTTTAAGGCTACTTTTTTGAAAAAGAAGAATTGTGACAGTGACCGACATCGGTTGAAAAACTGATGTCGGTGAGAAGAGATGGCCGATGTCGGTCAGATAACCGATGCCAGTGAGAAAAGGTTATCGATGTCGGTGGTAAAACTGATGCCGATGATTGTGTTTTCCAGAAACCCAAAAGATTTGAGAGTTTTTGAAAAAAAGGAAGAAGAATGTCCTCACTAGCTCAAACAAGCAGATAAGAACAAAAAAGATGAAGAACACAAGCAGAGCCTAAGCGTTAAATCCCTAGAAATAAATTATTAAGCTCATGTGGCTTATGCCTTAAAGTGATGTTTGGGGAGGTTGGCTGTTATAAGGGTCTTAGAAGAGGTAGTCTATGGATGGTTTTAGGTTTCTTTAGGTGCTCAAGAGTCTGGGTTAGGTTCCGTACATGGCCTGGTGCTAAGGAGCAAGCTCCCCTCACTTCACGAGCCCAGTGATAAGTTGGTCTCGCTTAGCCAAAATATACTTTCCCTAGAGATTAGACTCTGCCAGAGAATAGTGTGGGCTTTCCCCTTGGTGATGAAATCCAAGTAGGATCACCGGGATGGGTAAGGTATCTACTGGGTGATGAAATCCCAGTCAGGCCTTGTCTCAGGTGAGTTTTGATGTTTAGTTTGGTGCAAGTGGTTTGGTCGTGTAACATCAAGTGGAATACAATTAATTCATGATGCGATTTGTTAATTACTAGGTGTGGACTAAGAAATGCAAGCAAGGAGAAATGATATGCAATGTGTTTTAAGCCCAAGTCAAAATGTTAGTTCGAATGAAAGCAAGTTGAGAAAGGGTTGAAGAATATGACTTTTGACTAGTTTGAAATGCAAGAAAAGAAAGAAAGGTTCTTTTTAATCTTGCTTATGATGTCGTTTAGAAGAGAAGAAAGAGGTGAAAAGGGAGAAACCTAATGCACCTATATGAATAGAAAGAAAAGGAACCCAAGGAAGACCCTAAGGTCCCACCGGGCATGCCAGAATGTTTTAATGCTAGATTTCGCTTTTAACATTCAAGAAAGGAAAGATGAGAAACTAAGAAGAATGGATGAGGGTTTGTACGTACCTGGATTGTAGATGTGTGCACCAAAATTCAGACGATAGTAGGAACTCCTCTTTGATTGTGGAGGATGACACCTGAAAGGGAAAGACACTAAACACGAAAAATGTTAGATGACAAAAGGGTGGACTGCCAAGCAAGAGCTTGGTCTTAGAAGTGCAAAGGCTTCTTGGAGGATGACAGTCCACTGTTAAAAGTAGAATGCTAATCAGAAACAAAAAGTGATAAATGATGAAAAATAGAAAGAAAAAACTTAAGGCAAATGTGTACCTGTTTAGCAGCAATCTGCTTTGCACAGTCACCGATGTCGGTGGTATTGCCGATGTCGGTCAGGTAAGGTCACCGACGTCAGTTAGTTTGCTGACGTAGGTGAGGGAAATGGATGAGATCGGCTAGGGCAGTAGTCTTAGACAGGGTCTTGTCAGGTTACAGGCTGGTTTTTGGTCTGTAGAATGGACTGTGGTCTCGTTTGAGGGTCAAGGAGGTCTATTTAGAGGTCTGAGAGATTGCCTGGAGGTCTGAGGGACTTGTTTTGGGTCTGAGGGATTGAGAATGTTGTTCGAGAAAGTGACTGGTTGGGAACCAAAAGCACAAAGGGGAATGAATGAGAGGCAGGGGTCTAAGAAGGCCTTTCAGCCTCTCAAGGGAAGGATAGGGAAGGTCTTGGCAATGGTTAGCTAAATAGATAGATTAAAAAAGAAATGAAATGGAAAAAAACACTGTGCTTACCTCTTGCTTGTTGATTGAAGAATGGAAAAACTTGTTGTCAGAGCTGTTGAAGGACTTACAAATGGAGCTGTTGCTTGGAGCTATTCCTACAAGATCCATGTAGCTATTGGTGTTGCTGTACGAGGGGGAGGAGAAGAAAATATGAATGCAAAAGCGTCAAGAGAGTTCTGTTCATAGGGGGTAGAGAATGGTTGTAGAAAATGGTTTTGAAGGCTGCCGATGGTGGCAGAATCACCAACGTCAGCTGCATAATGACTAACGTCGGTGGTTGAAGAATGGGAATAGAGGATAAAATTAGCCTCTATCCATTCTTGCACGCTGCTGGGTCAAGGGGCCGTGGGAAAATGGTCGAGGAAGGCATAAATAGATGCGGGAGGAAGGATAAAGGGGAGATTTGGGCAATAAAGGCTAGGAGAGAGGTGGGGGCATCTAAGGAGGGGATCCAAGGTGGCATAGGTGAGGTGGAAAGGGGGAGCAAATTAAAATGTTTATTTATTTTAATTTTAAAAATGGAGGGGACTAGGACAAGTGCTAGGACATAGACCAAGGGGGCCAAGGGGGGATGACGACCTAGGGGGTAGACACGATTTCAGTGTCTACAGTACCAAAGGTCATCAAGTGATTTAGGAGTATCATCCATCAGGGTGTATATAGTGTGTTTTTGTAGTAAATAGACTATCATGGATTAAATTTGTTTGTAATACCTAAACACCTTACCTTTCATGTTTTAGGTAGTTCAAAGCTTTAGATGAACTGTCAGATCCTCCTCCAACTTTGGTCATGCATTATAACATAACCATGAGGGAAACATATGAGCCATCAGATCCTACACATGCATAAACAAGTCCTCTAAGAAATTCCAAGAGGAGTTTATGTAATTTGAGAAGGATGAGAAGTGTCAATGAGGTTTATCTCATGGCCAAATATCTCATAATGGGCCGAAAGTTAGTTAGTGGGGAATATAGATTCTAAATCATTATCCCAAGTGATGAAATGTCTATGTGGAAACATACAAATAGGTTTTTTAAGGTTATAACAATAATTTTTAAGTCTTTATTTGGCCTCAAGAGTGAAGGTTACAATTCGTCAGAGGCATTCCTTAAGATAATTCACTTGTCCCTGAGTGTGTAAAATGAGTAAACTTCCATCACACATTATAGGAGAATCATGAGGTATAGAAATGAGTCATCAATTAATAAATGTGCATAGACAAGGATTATAATAAAGTTTAAAAGGATTTAATATAACTAAAGATGGATGAGATGTGGTAATAAGGTTTTTTTTATAACCAAATCTCTTAGAATGGACCAAAAAGTTGGTAAGTAGGGGTTGTATATTCTGATTCATTATCCCAATCGATAAAATGTCTACATGAACACATATAGATAGATGTTTTAAAGATATAAAAACCATTTTAAAATCTCATTCATGCCTTAAGAGTGAAGGTTAAATTTTTTTGGAGGTATCCCTTAAGAGAATTCACTTGTCCCTAAGTGTGCAAAATGAGTGAACTTTCATTGTGCATTGTAAGAGAACCGTCAGGGCTAAAGATAAGTTGGTATCTCATGCACATGAAAAAATGAGTCCTCTTAAAAATTAGAAGAGGATTTTCTATAAATTGAGATGGATGAGACATAAAAATGAAGTTTATCTCATGGACAAATCTCTTAGAATGGGCCAAAAGTTGGTCAGTGAGGGACATATATTTTGTCTCGTTAGCCTAATGGATGAAATATCTATGCACACACATCTAGATAATAATTTTAAGGATAGAAAGGTCATTTTATATTCTTGATCAGGCCTTAGGATTAAAGGTTGTATTTGGTAAAAGGCATCCCTTAAGATAATTCACTTGTTCTTGAGTGTGTAGAATGTGTGAACTTTCATCGCACATTGTAGCATAATCGTGAGGGATAGAGATGAGCCATTACTCAAAAACATTATCTAACTCAATATGGATGAGATGTGTGAATGAGGTTTCTCTCATGACCAAATCTCTCAGAATGGGCCAAAAATTGGTCAATAGGGGTTGTATATTTTGGCTCATTAGCCCAGTCGATGAATTATCTTCATAGACATAGACACATTTAAATAGGAATTTCAAGTTTATAAAAACCATTGTATAGTCTTTATTAGGCCCTTTAACTTGACCAAAACTCTAGCCACATTCATACAGATGATAAATGATATCCTACAGACATTCGATACTTCATTTTTCATAGTTTACCTTGAAGACATCCTGATATTTATCAATACATGAGATGAAAATTTGTACTATAAATATACAGTGCTTGACACTTTATAAAAACACAAGATGTATGAAAACACAAAAAATGTTAATTTTTTTATGCTGTATAAACAATATTTACCATAACCAAATAATCTCATCGACCTTCATATTTTTTTTGAATTAAAAAAATTATACAAAAGATTTGTAATTGGTTTCTCTCATGTGAATGGGCTTATAAACCATGTTACCCAAGGTGGCATTAAAACAAAGTTCAAATGGACTTCCACACAATAAAAATCATTCAAAAAATCAAAATTTAGACTCTGTTACACACCATTAGTTTCTTTGTCAAACCTTCAACAATAATTTGAGCTCGAGATATATGCATTTGGAGTAGTTGTCACTCAACATGGTCACCTAGTTACTTACCATAGTGAAACATTCACCACATTGGTAAGGAACTACCCAATATATGATCATGAAATTTATGCTATTGTTCAAGCATGTAAGCATTATATATTGGTCAAGGATATTGTGATCCACATTGATTACAAGATGCTTCACTTCTTGCAAATATAGAGCAAATTAGAATAAGAGTGACATTATAAATGGTATTTTTATATTCAATAGTTGCATATAAACATCAAACATAAGAAAGAAAGTTACAATCCAGTCATATATTACATGAGATGACCTATAATTTAAACTATCCTTTATATACTTGACACGTGTGGACATGAAGTCAACATATGGTCAGAGTTGTATCCATTTGACATATTTTTTTAGATATCTATTAGAATTTTATCTACAGTAATTTAGTTTCAAATTTCTACTTGCAAGATGGAATTCTATATATCTTAGGCATTTATGAATTCCACATGAGGCAAAAAGATTAAAAAATATGGGAGGATCATTTTAACAAGGTTTTGAGAAATTTTGGGATTGAGAATAATTTTACATTGTTTCAAAAGTATTTCTATTAGCCACATCTTAGGTCTAATGTCTCTAAATACATAAAGGCATGTATCATATGTGCCATAACTAAGTTGGTCAACAAGAAGCAAGGTATGTACACACATCTGTCAATTCTAACAATACCATTGGAATCTATTTCCATGGACTTATTCTTAATCTAACCTAATACCAAACATGGTAATGATTATGTTTATGTAGTAGTTGATAGATACTCAAATATGGTAATTCTAATACCTTGTAATAACATTATATCAGCTTTAGAAATAACTCAATTGTACTTTTAGTATGTCCAAATCCACTTTAGAATCCAAAAAAATATCTTGACTAATAGAGACACATAGTTTATAAGTCATTTATTGAAATCACTTTAGTTTATGTTAGACATAACGTTGAACAAGTCTACCACTTTCCATCCTCAGATTGATGGACAAATTAAATTGGTCAATAAGATGATAGTTTAGATTCTAAGATTATACAATTCAAATAAGAAACACACTTGGGATGAATTATTCATTTAATTTAGTATAACTACAACATATATTTATAATAATCTACTACACAAACCCTTTTTCAAGTTTATTTGGGTTTTTAACCTTTGTTACCCATCGACATAGCTTATCCCATTCCACAAACAATAGTAGCATTTCCTTCAACTGAAAAGGAAGTTGACAAAGTTGTTTATCTTATTAAACACATTAGTATCTTTAATGATAGGTATAAATCATTCTAAAATAGATAAATTCAAATTACAAGCAATTCCACAAAAAACATCATACATCACACACCTTACATGTTGGTGAATAAGTTTGGATACACCTTTAAAAGGAGAGGCTGACAAGATATTACAAAAAGATTCATCCTCTTCGATATATCACCTACACCATTACAAATTAAGTGGGAGATAGTAATTTCTAGATCAATCTTCCAAATTATCTTAGGTTGGACTCAATCTTCAATGCAAAACTCTTGCAACACTAATTTACACCCTTGTTTGATAATTTAGATATTACAGAGACTCTCTAACAGGCAAAGATTAATCCATATTATAGTATTCCAACATAATAAAATCAAGTTATTGATGCTCAAATCAAACATACACTTTTACAAGAGATCCCTCTCTTCTAGATCATTAAATTAGGTCAAGTACCTTCCCAGGGATGATGCTTATAGAAGTGTAGGTTGCCAATTTATTTCCATGTCTTCTTCCACAACTAAATGCAATTGGGACCATTTATATTCAAGGATGGGAAAATGATCTAAGAGGATATAGGTCACTAGACCACATCGCACATTACTACATGTTAACATTAATAACCACATTAGTAGGTTGTGTGACTATGTGATATTTCATACCTTATAATTTTGCTATTGCATTACTACATAACTTATGTAGTGTTAGTATTTTAACCAAAAACTCATAAATAACAATAGTTAGTGATGTCACCACACTTTTTAGTTATAAAACAGCTAATACCAAATATTACAATGGTTCAACCAATGCTTCACGTTCTTGCATTGTATAATAATCTACATATCCATTATTTATAGGTAGACATTGAATTTATTAGTACCATATAATAATAGAGTTACAAAGTTTTCACAACATCATCTAATCTCTCAGATTATGCATAACTTAGCATAATATAACTTTTATATTAAATTTATATATTTATTTTCATCTTGTTATTTATTTCTTATTTCTTTACTCATTGAATTTCATATTCTCTATCATTCAATAAATCACTTCCATATATAATGTGTTTAGCTTATTTCAAGTAGGTTGTCAACTAGGTCTCCTCCTATGCCTAGGATCACATTAGCACCCTAGAAAAGCTCAAGGTAGTGCTGGAATTTTTTGACTCAATAACTACACATAACTTCATCAATAATAAGTTTGTTGCTCCCTTAAACTATTTATTTATCCAACTCTATCATTTTAGGTCATGCTTACATATGGTGGTATAGTTAGTTGTATAGGGAAATGTAATAGTATTAAACTCGCAATGGAATACAACCCAATATATTTATCTATGTTTTTCATTCCCATGGATGATGTAGACATTATGTTAGAATTCTAATGGCTCACAACCTTGGGGACAATTGAGTTTAATTTTTAGGATTTTTTTGTGCACTTTCATTCATAAGGAAGGACATTTGAAATACATGGGCTTCATGCAAAGTCAATGTAGTTGGATATCTATAATTAGATGAAAAATATTATTAAAAATAGAGCACATGGATTTATGTCAAAACTTTTTTCATGAGAAGAACAACTAACAAAGGTGCTTACATTATTAAATCTATAATATATTATTGAGGGCACTTAGTAGCTTGTAGTTATATACCAAAATAAATTCCACCCAAAAGGGCTCATGACCATGTAATTTAGCTAGTATTAGGGATCCAACCACCTAAAATTAGACCTTGTAGGTACCCAAATGCATATAAATGTGAGATTGAAGAGATGGTACAAAAAATGCTTGAGGCAAGAATTATCTGGCATAATTAGAGTGATTATTCCTCTCTAATGGTGATGGTATGTAATAAGGATGACACCTAGTGAATATGTCTATACTACATGGATTTATACCCTAATTTGGATTAATACAATCAAGACTAACCCTAATAGGATAGAAACATGTAGATAAATTTAAATTAATAAATCTGGCATTCAAGCATACATCTGAATGTAAAAGACTAAGATTGATTATACTGATTTGAAAAGTGGCATATGATAAATATAGTAATTATTAAAAAGGGGTGAATATTTAGGTTTTTGGGTGACAACAAAACTATGATTAGATTTTAGAAGTGAAAATAAGGATAAAATAGGCTTGAGATTCATTCAGTTCGGGAACTAATTTTCTATTTGTGTAGGGTTGATTCCATTGGATTGGGTCAATAATTTTAATTTATACTAACTTGTTATTTAGTAATAAATTGTGTGTAAGAGAGGTAAATTGACTATATAGTCACTTACACCTATCTGTATTTGCTTTATATTTACAATATTAAAACTTAATGATGTGTGCAACTCCAAAAATAGGTCTCTTTTGCCTTTAAACACTAGGTGTGCTTATAAAGGCTATAAACATGTAAAAATTGGGAAATTATAATGCACTAATCTAACCCCAATGACCTACATTTGATGATTTACTATTGCCTACATATCTGATACTATGAGGATAGAAATCAAGCCACATGTAGTTCTCCCAGCTAGTGCGATTGTGCAAATATGTTCCTTTGTTATATGCATGTAACTAATGATTCATATTTAATACTTGATAATGATTATCTTAAATTGGCTTTACAGTGTGTCAAATTTGGCTTGTGACTACTCCTAGTGACAAATTAATAATTTGGGAAGAATATGGCACATTTTCTCTATGTGTAATTGTATATAGATGTGATTTAGATAAGTGCCAAATCTATTTTGAATGAGATCTTGATTTATTTATATATGAGTCTAATAGGTTACTTTGTCATGCCACCAACTTGATAGGAAAATGGGTCAACCCTAAGGTGAGTTTTGATTTGAAAAATAACCTTTGTTTGGAGTGGGTTAGTACCAATCAAATTTGGGTAGTATCGACTAACAATACAGATCAAATCTGATAGAATTGACTTATGTACATGTAGACTAAACTAAGGTTCTAGATATGTCTGTAGAATATTTATCAGGTTTAAAGAGACATTATGTAATACCCCTAGTTTGAAACCTTGTGCCTTAGTCATTTTGATACATTTACCTTTTAGATGCATATGAGTTTGAATCTAGTTCCTTCATTTGAAAAATTCATTTGTTGAAAAGCAATTACAATAATTTGAATTACTAAATTTTAAATAAATAAACCTAAAATTTTAAATGCAAATAAATTTATGAGGAACTTAACAAAAAAATTAGTGGGTAACTTGTGCCTAAACTCTCTAGGAAGGTTAGATGAGCTTTTGTTTAGGCCATAAACTAGGGTTGATGGTTGTGCTTGTGGAGTATGAATTTGTGTAATGTAAGAGAAGTTAATGTTGAATATAAATAACCCTTTTACCATATAAAAGTGTGTTACTTGGAAAAGTAAGCCCACATGAGCTTGTAAGGTCATTAAGTGGAAGTGTGGGATTATAAGACTTGAGGTGAATCTTGTAAGAAAAGTAGCCTCCCATTCATCAGGTTGCATAGAAAATACTTGGGATATGAAATTTAGACTTCCTCTTATTTTCAAACTTTTGGTTGTTTATTTTGGGACTCATTTTGGTGGAAGAGTTGGAAGCAAGAAGAGGGGAGAGCTTGTTGGAAGGATGAGGAGAAGCTTGATAGATTTTTGTAAGCTTGGAGGCTTGATGAAGGCATAATAAATGGTGGAAAAGAGGTAGGTCTTCTTTGTTTCCTATTTATTTGAGTTTATTATGCGTGAAAGAAAAGAAACTAGTATTAATAACTATTTATCTCTCCCTATATCCCTTGAGAAAAGTTAGTAAAATAATATTTCAAGTTTTATTTATGTTTGATTTTAAGAACTCTCTCTCTCTCTCTCTCTCTCTTCTCCTCTCTCTCTCTCTCTCTCTCTCTCTCTCTCTCTCTCTCTCTCCTCTCTCTCTCTCCTCTCTCTCTCTCTCTCTCTCTCTCTCTCTCTCTCTTCACACACACACACACACACACACACACACACACACACACACACACACACACACACACACACACACACACCCGCCTCCCAATATAAATCACAATAGTTGTCCTTGCAAAGCAAATTCACTGTTTACTTGTTTTCATTATGTAATTCTTAAATTAATTGTGCCACCATTTTGCTTAGTTTTTGATATTGTTGTTTGGATCAAAATATGTTTTAACATAAAATATAGAACTAAATACATTGATTTCAATTATAAAATAATCAAGGAAACCAATGTTCTCCTTTCTCCTTGTTATGTGTTGCCTTGTGAAAACAAATAATTTCTCTCTTCTTTTCCTTGAATCTTAAATGAGATCATTATTGCAGATGGAAATAGGTCTAATTGGGGTTGTTTGATGTTGTGAATGAAATGGCCTTCTCTCCAAATATATTTCCTTTATGGCAGAATGCATATTTAGAATGAATATTAAATCAATAAAAATGCTTAAATTATCCATATTAATACCCATAATAGGCATACATACAAATAAAATAAAATAAATAATAATAATTAAAATACATACATATATATATATATATAAATTCTAGTGTGATTAAATAAAAATTAAAAGTGAATAGTTGTGGAATTAACACACACACACACACACACACACACACTCACACACACACACACACACACACACACACACACACACACACACACACACACACACAACACACACACACACCACACACACACACACACACACACACACACACACATTTCTTTTGAAATTTAAAACGTTTATAAATAATAATAATAATAAATAATAATAATAATAATAATAATAATAATAATAATAATAATAATAATGGAATTTATGTTTTCAATTAAAAATAAATAAATGAATAAACCAAAAAAACTATACACATACACATAATTGGTGTGAAGGCACGATTGTGCTAACCCAACACTCCCTTCATTGAAGGGAAGGAGGAAAGGGCGTTGGGCCAACCAACCCACCCCCATTCCATTTGGAATTTGGAGTGTTTTATGCCAGTCAAGGCGTATACATAGAGCGAGAGAGAGAGAGAGAGAGAGAGAGAGAGAGAGAGAGAGAGAGAGAGAGAGAGAGAGAGAGAGAGAGAGAGAGGAGAGAGAGAGAGAGAGAGGAGGAGAGAGAGAGAGAGATAGAGAGAGAGAGAGAGAGAGAGAGAGAGAGTATTGAAAATATACATTTATTTTTTGTATATTCCTCAGATATGGGTATATACATGATTATATATAAATTTACCTTCTAAATTGTAAATAATAAATAGGTTTTCAAAAAATAAAAGAGGGAAATTACATACATTTATAAAAATAAAAGGACTAAGTATATACACAAACTATATACTCTTCATATTTTAGCTCATGAGATTAGTTGGCTTCCTCTTAAGCTCCAAATCAAAATAACATGAAAAATAAAGTTAAATCATAAAAGAGAACTTTCATCTTCCCTAAAAATAAAGTTAGTGCAAACATGTGAACTCTAGATCTAATGGTGTAGGTTACCCAAAAACTAATGATGAGATCACCACTATTAGGATAAGTGGGGGTTTTTAAGTTACTTAGATATTTTTAATTAATTACACTCCTGATATCTTTCCTTTGCCATTTTTGAATATTGTGTAACTCAAAATTTAATTACTTTTATCAAATTTAAAAATACACCAATTGGGCTTATTATTACAACATTAATAATTCCTTGAAAATGATATTTAAATATTAAATAAAGAGGATTCATGTAGTGAGAGAATAAACTTTGGTCACAGGGCCAAACTCTACTTAAACCAATATTTATTATTTTTTAAAATCAATTTTAGACCTTGTTAAATTTGCTTAAAACCATTTTGGAATTTAGATAATTTAAATATCTAAAATTGCAAACTTTTTAAATTGAGACTTAGAACTGATTCTTTTAGGATGTGGAATTTCCCTGTAACCTTTAAATAATTTTTAACTTCTTCAATGATAGTTATTTGAGGCCATTTTCGGAGGTATTTACAGTGACAAAATTCACTCTAGTTTCTATTCTCTTAAGTTAATTTAGAATATACATAGTTAAAATATCTAGGAATGATATTTCTAAAATCTGTAAGTTGAAAATAAAATTTAATAGCTTAAAATTATCATTAAAATAATAAAATAAATTTTATCATAAGTTTTACTATTTTTACCTAGGTAGTTCTAAAGCTAGTTTATATGAAATTTTGGGAGGAAAGTTTTCTAAGTAATTAAAGTCACCTTGGAATGGTTGATTAAATTGTGGTTTGCCTCACAATAAAGATGTTATGTTGCTTTAAACTCAAAATTTTTAGCTTAGATAATTAGTTCTTAGGTGTATAATTTTTTATTTTCTTCTTTTAGATTTAAACCAGGGGTATTTTTGAACCTATTTACTAGTGTGAAGATTGGTAGATTTTGTTTTTTTTAGAAGGGTCTCTTTCTACGATGACTATTTTAGTGGATTTTGGTGTTTATAATTTGGGTCATGACTACCCTACACTATTCTATCCCTTTTACATAATTGTTACATTAGTTTGAATTGAGGGCAAAAAATGCATGTATTTATGTCTAGTTTTTGTTGCCAATGGCTAGACCTTAGATGGGGCCTACTTGAATTTATATTGAAATGTCATCTTGGATTAAGTCTTGATATTTATGCTCAAGCTTAGATTTCATTATGCAAGTACTCTCCATATGGTTTTATGCCTTTGTGTTTCTTATTTATGTTTAGATTAACTAGTGATCACGGAGTTTCCATAATGTAATTTGTTTCACTCAATCATGTAGTTGATTGGTGAAGGTCGAATGCCCTCACATCTAAATTAACATTCATTATGGAGAAGGTGAAAGTCAACCAAGCCTGATTCTATGTGTGATGGATTCACCAAAAATATGTAGGCATCTTGGGGAGTGGGCACAAGCATAGAGAACTAACCCCTGGGATGCCTCTATTGTGTGGTGTCAATGACTAATTATGTTTTTGGAACACATGTCATGACAATTAAACTTAGAGAACTTATCATAGCACAAATTTTTAAGATATTATCATTATGCATGATAACTTTATAATTAGTTAACTTCATGGTATACTTGGCTTTATCGTCACTATGACCATAGTGAGATGTTGGGTTATGACTGTAAGTGAGTTACATTCTTATGTTTCAACATTAATGGTCAATGTACCTATGCTTAGGAGATGGAGCTTCTCTAAGTAGTGTAAAATAAAGAGTGTTAATATTACTATTCTATTTGGGTTAAATTAACATGGGTTACTTTATTGTTCCTCCTCACCCTCATTTGTGCTTAAATGTAATAGTTCTTCACATAAGTGCACACACACCTTGTTTAGTAAAGGTGTTATTCAAAAAATGGCTTGAATGTGGCATTATTCTTGAGTTGACATCTAGAGATTTAGAAGCTCACATGTCTCATGATTAGCTTGGTTTAGAGTACTAACCCAATTTTGGTTATGACATCTAGTAGAGGAGACCCATCATAAGTTTAAAGAGAACTAAATTAGACCCTAATTCTAAGGTGCATATATGTAGGCTAACCAAAATGTAGTGAGGGCATTGATTCTAGGTTTATAGGTTAGGTTAGGGTTGTATTACCTTCTTTTCTCACCTTGGTTTAGGGCACTTTGATGAAACCTTTCCTTCTGATAATAAAGTATTTTTTAGAGTCCTAATAACTCAATGAGTATTATAATTGATCTCTTCTTCCAAATAAGTTCCATGTTTCAAAATTCCTTATTGGTTCTCTTTGATGGTGTTGTTGGGTTGACACCCTTGTGAGTAGTTTTGTGAGGAGCTAAATTTTAAGAAAATAAGCTAATAAAAATAATTGTGTGTGCCATACTATGTGTATCCTTTGTCATTATGTATTTGATTATCATTCTAAGTTAAAATAAAAATAAAAATTCCCATGTATTCCTCCGGTTTTAGTTTAGTTTTATGCATTAAATTTTTGGCCATGAAAATTTGATATCATATCATAGTCAAGACACCAAGATCTCTAAGATAATTTTTTGTATCACTTCTTACATAGTGAATCAATGTGAGTAATTTTTAAGTGTTATACCTCATTGAGGAGGTAAGATATATACACTTGAAGAGTTCCTCAGATACTATGGGATTTTTACCCAGTATCAAACACTAGTCTTCTTGTTTTGATCTCTATACTAGAGAGACTTCCCTTTGGAGTTGGATGTTGGTATTGGTTAGAGAAAATTTTACAAGCCTTTGAGGCATCTTGGCATCAAGTGGGTGTGGTAATCGACTTAGTTCAATGTTGATTGTATTAGAGTGGTATTATTATCTCTTATGCATGTTTTCATGATACCAAGGTATATGGATATAATTATAAGTTGACATTTAAATGTTGTGGTCAACAACCCCTCAAGGTTATGACCCTATTGATTGGTAATTGTATAGAGATTATCCTTATGTTTAACCACCATTAGATCAAAATGTGACCTAGTTGTTAAGGATCCTTGAGAAGTTTGTGTTTTGGTTTTTCTTCTTGTTCTGAAAGTTAGAGTGTACCTTCTTTCTTGTGAAACATCTTGAATAAGTTCACATAAATATTGAATTACACTAATTTATAAAAAATGAATTTATATGAAAAATATGAAAATTAAAGCCAATATACACATCTAATTTTTAAAAATATTAAAATAAGAATAGTAAGACAAATAAGAACTTGAAACTTATTTTAGTTACCTCAATGTTGGTCAAATAATTCTTAGATGGTCAAATAGATGTACAATACACCACATTTTTCCATCATAGGTTAAAATATCTATGTATTGATATGGGAATTTTTAGTGAGGGATGTTAGTATGGGAACTAAGGAAAACTAGTGCATTTGGTTCAATCACCTTTTGTAGTAGATCAAAAATAAATTATGTACCATGAGTTTGGTTATATTTATTTTATGATAAATTTTCACATCAAGTTACTGCGTGAGAAAGTTATTATCTTTGTTTGCCTTGGGTTGATACAATTGACAATCACTATGGGTTAGCCATGAGAAAAAAACATAATTTTCATATGATATTTTGAGATACTAGGATGCTAGGCAGGGGGATTGCAAGTTATTAGTCTTCTTGTGGTTATAACAACAATGATAGATGGATGTTATAAATGTCATCAGGGATGACATAGATACATTGGTTGGACTGATGAGACTAATTTGATTCTTATGTATTACTAATGAAATTGTGTTATCTTAGTGTGATGCGATTGTAAATATGTCACGAACCTATGAAAACAAAGTATCTTAAGCTAAACATATGTATCCTAAACTTTTGTTGTTGTCTATGTGTATGTATAACTGAAACTTATTGTATAAACCCCATTTGCACTAACTTGTATATGTGATAACCCTTTCAAATAATACTTTCTATTTGAATAATTATACTATGGTGAATGTGATATGGATATTTTATATCAATAATTAATTATGCATATATCCCTATCATACCCTATTATTGTAAACAAACAAAACATATTGTGTGCATATTCCATCCATGTGGAAGTATCTAGTGGTGTAAATCCCACCTTTGTAATCTGTTAATGTAATAAACATTTATGTTGTAGTCTTGTGGAGCTTTTTGAGAGGCATATGGAGGATGATGTTACATATATATTTCTCTTAATTCTGGGAGGTAATCAAGTTGTTCTATTTTTTTAATTCTCTTACTTCTAAGAGGTAATCGATATTTATGTCTTTCTCCCCTTGGGTGGATTTATTAGCCACATAGTGTTGTAATGTGGATTTTATGTTACTTATATGTCAAAATTTATTTATTTACTTATTGATTTAATAAAGGTTTTGAAACCAACACTTTAGGTTGTCTAGAATTTAAATTTTTGCTACAAAGTTATTTCATCGATTCTGAATTATTTTGATTGGAATTTCAATTTTATCAATATGACCACTTTGATTTAAACTAATTGAATTTTTGTGATGAGTTTATTGAAATTTTATCTTATTTTTATTTTATTTTATTTACTTTATTTTACCTTATTTTTACTTAAGTTATTATTTATGTTTTCATGGCATCTAATTCATTTAATAACTGGATTAATTTGTGGTGAATTTTTTATTTCTATGTTTGAAGCATTGGTTTCACGTATACCATAATGTGAATATTGTACGCCTAATGTGTGTATGAGGGAAAATAATAATCTTGGAATATAGCTAGAGGGTGAGATGGAAAAGCTTGTGAGGTCAAGTCTTAAGCCATCCTCTCACCCACCAAATGTCATGGTATCATACATGATTTAGTCAAAGTACTTACTTTCCTATTTTGGGAGGTCTAAGGATGATATTTTTAGGAGGTATAAGGAGGATTTTATTGAGAGGTCTAAGAAGTTTATTTTCATAGCACTGTAATTTTTTGCTTCACTTAGCATTGGTATTTTTATTTTCAGATGACACTTGATATTATGACACAATATAACTCATTATTGTTCATCATTGCTAATTATTAATTTGAGTGGTTAAGTCTTGAATTAAAACTTATTTCATCACACTGTATTTTCACCATGGGATGGCATAAAATAATTTCAATATGATTTTTAAAAAATATTGGTACTTTGTGCACATGATATTCTTAGAGGTTTTAACATCATAATTCATGTGATATTAGTTTCTTTATGATAGACAATGGTTAGTAGTTGTCATTATGGGATCTATCTACAAATTTGATATCAACCATTGGCTAAACTTATGAATACATTAAAAAATTTAACCTATTAAAGGAACTTGAAAATAAATAAATAAATAAATCATTAATCAAATTTAAATTTCATTCATTGAATGCAATAAATTATGGTTATAATATAAGTCATGTTTGGTTGAGTGACGACTTGCCTTATCTCTTAGAATATGATCATTTTTTTCCACATGGTTTTGTTTGGCACATCAGGGATGGTGCTTTTATAAGAGAGGGAGAACGTAATTTATCTAGTGTGATACCTTCTACATTAGTCATCTTGATACATTTAATGTATGTGGTGACCTTTCAAATGCATATGGACTTGAATCTAGTTCCCTCACTTATTTGAACACTTCACTTGTTGAAAATCAATTATAATAATTTGAATTATTAAATATTAAATAAATAAACCTAAAATTTTAAATCCAAATAAATACGTGAGGAACTTTAAAATATTTTAATGGGTAACTTGTGCCTAACCTCTCTAGGAAGGCTAGATGAGCTTTTGTATAGGCTATAGATTAGGGTGGGTGGTTGTGCTTATGGAGTGTGAATTTGAATAATGTAAGAAAAGTTATTTTTGAGTGTAAATGACCATTAAGTGGGTTACTAAAATAATTAAGCCCACATGGGCTTATAAATTCATTAAGTGGAAGTATGGGATTGTAATATTTGAGGTGACTCCTATGATGAGGGTTGTTGATTCCCTTTATTTAATAATGTCAATCTAGGGTTGGTGTACAAAGACAATATGCAATAGGAGAAAGAGATATCTATAAAATGGTCCCTTATACCACATTCCACCTCATAGGAATTAAAAATCACTCTTTCAGAAATTAAGAAACACATGTATGAAATTAAATCATACTTCAAAGAAAGTAAATATTTGAATTGAAAAGAAATGATAAATAAATAAAACACCTACATGTTCACAACAAACTATAAAAACAAACAGTTATAGATACAAATAAATAAAATAATAATTTACAACAAATTGATAATTACAAAATAAAGACATAAATAAAAATACATTGATCCATCTTTCTTGGAATGAGTGTCCAACTCATTCCTTAGAAGAGGATTTATTTAAAATAAAAACTTCAGAATAGATTACTCAGAATGATGGATAGAAAAAATATATTGATTGATTACATTCAAATGTGGGAGGTTGCATTTATAATATCATGTTTCCAACCAATACTTAATTCAGGAGTAAAAACGTAGATATTGTAGCATATCTCAATATCCACAAAATATGGAGAAGGGATATTTATTATAAAAATACAACATAATCTCAATCTCCAAAAAATATGG
This sequence comes from Torreya grandis, assembly GCA_037957365.1. Taxonomy (NCBI): domain Eukaryota; kingdom Viridiplantae; phylum Streptophyta; class Pinopsida; order Cupressales; family Taxaceae; genus Torreya; species Torreya grandis. The sequence goes on along the minus strand of JARHVA010001142.1, from coordinate 112,374 downwards.
AGAGAGATATTTATTGAAATGAAAGTATTCAAATCTATATTTAAATAGAATCTATGAATGGAAAGTCTATATATAGAAAGACTCTAAATAGAAAATATTCTTATGATAGTTGGAAATAATCTTAGTCATCCAATCAATAATTAGAATGTTTTCAAATGCTTTCCAAATGAGTCTGTAATGGTTTTGTGTTAGTGTATAACAAGTATATCAAAGTCTATAACAATTTTTTAGAAGTACATAGCTTACCTATGGAAGTTTATAGCTTACCTGTAGAAGTCTCTATCTTGCCTATGGAAGTTTGTAGCTTACCTGTGAAAGTCTGTAGCTTTAGACTGAGTGAGTCTGTAGCTATTAGGTGAGTCCTAAGCTAATAGGTGAGTTTGTAGTTATAGACTAGGTGATTCTATAGCCACTGATTGAGTCCATAACTTGGCCAAAATGCTACATATTTTTTAGGAACTTCTATATAAGATTGAAACTATTTTAATATCATTATTTAAATGGTTACTCTTCATACTCCATCTTTTTTAGCTTAGTATGAATTGCATATGCACATATTGACATTTTTTTCCTAATAATTATTAAAAATAGATAATAAAGAGATAATAATGAATTATAAAAAAATAACCATGATATATACTTTCTATTTTATTTTAAATAAACTAGAAGTTCATAAACTAAATTTAGATCCACTTATTATGCAAGTAAAAATGATATTATTTCATGGATATGATGAGCCATTTTTTAGGATCATCATCTCCCCCACACCTAATCTCATGCATGTCATCATGCATGACACTATCTTTATCTAAAAAATATTCTTGAGATACATATGCATGAGTTAGATTTATTTCCTCATATTTGAAATGGGCTTCATTTTTCAAAGATAAGTTCTTGTGTGGAGGTTTTCCTACTATCCTTAGTTTCTATTTGACATAGGTTCTTGTGTGAAATTCTTATACTGTTCTATTTTTTTATTAATGAGATCATGTTCTTGTGTTGAGATCTCCTACTATGCCTACATAGATTTATTTTGACCATAAAGCAACTTTTGACATAATGACATAAAATATGAAGTAAACTTTATTGCTTAAAATTTCTAAAAAATAGTTTTGAAAACCATATGTCTTTATCAAGGTCAAACTATATTTTCATAAGCCAAATTATTTATTTCATGAGGCTATTCTTCCCCACACCTGATGTCATGCATGTCCTCATGCATGCCAAAGTAATGAAGTGTGAGAAGATTGCATAGATCTGATGGTAGGTTGTTTTCCTTTTCCCCCACATTGAAACTTTTGTAAGGAAGAAAAAATGGATCTTCATGTAATAAAAAAACTTAAAATTAAATTTAAATGTAAAATAGTAAAGTAAGGTACCTTAGCATAACTTTAGTCTTTGTATCTTTTTCCATGGCAGTCAAAGTGAAAACTGTTGAGAAATGTATTCATAGAATTACAGTCTTGTTATAATGAGAAATGAGAGCACAAAGAAATCAAATATATACTATATTTATAAAATGGAAAATTACACAAACTACTCCATTTTACATTTGTTTTTTCCCTTGACTAGCCAATAAATTGGTTTTCTGATTAAGACTCTTGTTTTAAAACTTGGTTTGCCAACAAGCTGGTTTTCAAACTAAGACCGCCAACAACACCTGAGGGTTTTTATTGTTAGTTTTTTTTTTGAAAAATAAATACATATAAAATGTTAGCCATGGACTATGTAAATCCTCACACTACTTTCAAATGTATCATCATCATCATCATTATTATTTATGTTGACATTTATTCATCATTGATCTATATAATGATGACCAATAACTAGTGATAGATATTTGTTGATTATAATGCTTTATTTTATGAAAGGTGAATCAAGATAATGTGTCAAATATTAGAGGAAGCCATGGACAAAAAATCATGTAGTACAATATTTAGAATGACAATCTATAATGAGATTATCCTACAAAACCCAAAACAAACAAAACCTTTCCATACAAGTATATTATCAACAATATCAAATAATTATAAATATCAACAATAGGAATTTTAAGAGGATAATTTGAATATATATGGAAGAATTTATATTAGCCTACATAGGAATGATTAATGGTTTAAGAATTATTTAAAAATAAATTTTATGGAGTAAAATAAGAATTCCCTAAAAAAATTATCTTATTATGTAAGTGGATATGGTTTCAACTAATTACTTAATATGGATGGAAAAGGATGAAATGGAATGTCATAAATTCTTTTTATTTATGAACTATGTAGAAAATATTAACTGTTAATTGTATAAGGAAGATAAATATATATTTTAAAGTAATTTGTGCAAACTTTTTAAAATTCTAGCAACTAAAAAACATACCTAGATAATGTAATTTTGAAGGGCATTATTTTTCTTAAATTGCAAATAGATTTTTCATGTCTTCTATTACAACTGAAATATTTATGTGATATTCATCACACTCAAAAATATTTTCACTATCTTCTTATTTTGTTTGGAAATCAACCCAACATGGTCAAGGGGTAGCCCCCTTGCATGCTCCTTATCACGATACAAGATGGGGTCAAGGGATGGAGCCCGTTGTAACCAAGCCTAATTTACCACTTTTGTAACCAAAAATTTGATTATTATTGAAGATATTTGAATGATTTCATTTTATTTTAGAAATCTTGATGAAAACATGTAATTTTTGCTATTTTTTAGTATCTACATCATTCAAAATTGATTAAATATTTGGATCCATATAATTATATGAAAATTTAGTGTTTTGACTTGCATATTGATCTTTCCCAAAATATAAGTCTAATTATTTTTAGATCATCATCATCATCATCATCATCATCATCATCATAATATATATATATATATATATATTGGTGGAGAAATGTTAAATAAAATATTAAAACAGAGTGCAAGAAAACATACCTGAAATGTTTAGTGGCTACTGTCTTCTTAGGTTTGGAATAAAATCCTCAAATTTTACCATACAACCACAACTCTCAGTATGTTTCTTCAAGAACTTAGCATGCCCAATTCTAAGACACGAGCTTCTTTTAACATGAAAAATTAATAAATTAGTAGCATAAAATCTTTATTATTTTCTTCTATTATTGGAAAATAATGAAGTAGAGGTACAGGGGCGACAACCCCCAATGGGTCAAGCAAGACCATATTACCCTTTTTTTGTTCATAAAATATTTTAATTGTTGAAAAAAAAGATTAATTTTTTTGCCATTTTAGAACTCAGAAATCATTATGTTTTTCTATTAGCACACTATTTCATAACAACTTATGTTTCTTCTAGAGTCAACCCATTGATTAAAATGTGTGATTCATTACAGATAATTTTTGTAAAGGCACAACTATATCTTTGCATGCAAGTAAAATCTATTTATAGTTCCTAACATAGGTCATTACTATAGTTTAAAAATAATTATAAAAAAAATGCACAAACCCAATATTCAATCTAATATAAATTGAAATTTTTAGATCCGCCAATATAATATCAATAACCTCAAAAATTTCATGTGCTAAAAAAAGTAGTGATAATAAAATCAATGATGGGATGTGGTTATTTTTGCCCATGAAAAATATGGATCAATATTTATATTGTGGTGCTTGACATTATGCCAAGTTCATCACATGGCCCATTCCAATAATTACATGATGTTTTTATTTCATATTGACTATCTTACAAACCAATTACACTTTTTATAGCAAAAATAAGATCTCTTATTTTCCACAAAATCTACTTCTACCGTGATCTGGTTGCATGCAATTTTTTATTATTTTGAACTTGTCAAATCTATTTGATCCACATGAAATCCATCCAAAATAACTAACTTTATGCATGGTGATATATTTGCATGCAATCTTTTGGGAGGCTTGATTTTTGTATAATATCTGTGAGTCTCTCCAAAAACTATGACAATCATGAAATGAATAAATATAGAAAAAATGTCACTAATTTTTTTTATCTTATCACCCATAAAAATTATTTATATGATCCATACTAGATTCAAAATGGAGTCAATTATTTAGGTAGAACTACCAGATAAAATCATAGGTGTCTTTATTTGGAGTATCGGTTCCCTCTTCAACATGTCATATATAACATTATAGTTTTAACCTTTCTAATGTATTATCTTGATCAACTATTGATACATCAATAATTATTAAAAATAAACTATTTTTATCTAGGATATTGAATACCCAACATTATTTTGGCTCAGGTGTCTTATTTTAGTAACTGCATGAATTAGATAGCAGACCATTTTTATTAATTTAGTAGAGATCAACATCATAATTTCCTCTTCATTATTTTGAAAAATAGAACATTTATCAATGTTTGATTACTATAATTCCATCTCCTTGTGACTTCAACCATCCCTTTGTAAATTTCAGCCATCTCAGAATTTTGTTCCCAATCTACATTAATTGATAAATCTTCCTTCATGATGTTAGCAATTATATTTTTTCTACACAATACTTTAAGTATTTATGGGTGTTTTATTTTTTAGACTAAATTCTTAATTACATAAAAATAAATATTAATCTATGTTGTAGGAAATTAAATTCTAAAATAACTAACAACTAAGTGTCTCCTGTCACACAGTTTACAAAGAGACATTCCATCTCACTAAGTACATTTTTTATTTAATACCACTAGAAATTTCTCTTATAAAATTTTGAATCTCCTAATAACATCATTTTCCCTAGTAACAACATAAAAAATGATGAGGGTCATCAATCCACTTGATTTCATAATGTCAATACAAGGTTGGTGTTTAAAGGTAATATGCAATAGGAGAATGAGATCTCTGACAAATGGTCTCTTCTTCCACAATCCACACTTATAAAAATAA
>JARHVA010001142.1:10000-102500 GCA_037957365.1 Torreya grandis | reverse complement strand
AGGTGCCATGATAATTAACCTTATAGTTCTTACCCTGGCACATATTTTTATGATTTTCCTTCTTATACATGATTAATTTCAAATTAGTTATCTTTTTGGTATACTTAGTTGTATAGTGGATGAGACCATAGCTTGATGTTGAGTTATGACCCTTATTATACATTTAATGAGTGAGTTATTTTCTTATGTTTTGACATTGGTGGTCGATGTACCTATTCTCAAGAAAGGGAGCTTATCTAAGTAGTGTGAAGTAAACAGTGTTAAAATTACTATTCTATTTAGATTAAAGGAATGTGGGTTCCTTTGTTGTTCTTCATAATCCATGATTAAACATAATAGTTATTTTCATAAGCACACACATAGACCTTGTTTAGTAAAGGTGTTATTTGACAAATGACTTGAGTGTGACATTAATCTTGAGTTGACATCTAGAGCTTTAGAATATTGCATGTGTCATAATTAGCTTGGATTATAGTGCTAACCCAATTTCAGTGATGACATCTCATGGAAGGGACCCATCACAAGTCTAAGGATAATTACATCGGACCATAATTTCAAGGTACAAATATGTAGGCTACCCAAATTATGGTGATGGCATCAAGTCTAGGTTATTATGATAGGTTAGGGTTGTCTTACCTTATTTTCTTGCCATAGTTTAGGGTACTCTATTGGATTAACAAATGGAAAAATATCACATAATTACATTTTAAATAAAATATTTGAAAAAATACTTTGTTATATGCATTCGAGTTAATTTTCACAAAGAGAGGTGAAAGCTTTAAAAAGCTTCATGGGTGGTTATAGACGAAAACCAAATTTTTGAGTAACTAACTTATTTAAACTTAAAAACAAACTAGCTAAAAATATTAAATAAATAGTTTTTGGATCATGGAATAATCCAACAAATTCCCCCTTGACCCAAATGGGCATATTAGATGAATGAACTAGATCAATGACTTTGAAGTCATCAAAAGATCCCTATTGTAACTATAACTGGTGCACTATACCTTTGACACTAACCAAAAATTGATGTTGTTCCATAAAGAATCCTACCCCTAGGAGTTGTGGTAAAAAATAGATGATGAACACAATCAAGGCCTACTCATCCCTGATGATCATTGTACCATACTATAGTAGAACATGATTTGGCATGTCTAACTACATCGACCACAATAAGATCCCATAGAGGAATCCATCCAAGTGGTAAACCCATACTCTATATGGCACATCTTCATGATGCCCAACAAATGTTGATGACCATTTCTCAACACTTCTAGTGCTAGCAACCCCTATCAAGTATTACTATCATTGATGATTGATTTGAAGTCCAATAAATGCCTAAATCTTCTCCCCTATCAAACAAGAGGTGATAAGTTGTACATTGAAAGAAATAAAAACAACTAAATCTATCCACTCCATGTCATGAATATCAGATATAAAAATTCAAAAATAAAACTGAAAGAAACAACACAAGCCAAAATTTATCCTTCAAACATTCAACCTATACACCGAGCAAATAGCTAATTGGAGAGGGTAATTGTCCTCTAGCCTCCAAGAATCCTTTGGCCTCCATTTTTAATTTAGATAGTATCAATCAAAATGATCCTAGGACATGTAATGGATGGTATTATCTCTAAGGTCATAAGCACGAGGTGACATTATAAAAAAATTCATTTTTAAGGTGTCAATTTTGACCAAAAATGCACCTTTATACATCATTTTTAATACATTTATTGTAAACATAATATAAAGGACACTTCAAATTACAAAATTAACCATTCTAATGTGTTTGAAACATCTAAAAACCTATAAATCGCCTAGTTATATGACTAGTTTCAAACAAAATAATGATTTGTCAAAAATTTGTCTCAAGAAGTCATAAATACACCATTATATCATTGATTTGAACCAAAAAATAGCTGAAGGAGATTTGAAACTTGGACCTCCCCAACTTCCAAGGACTTCACAAAGTAAATTTCACTAATTTCTCTATAATTAATTATAAAATAAAAATTGAAGGTTTACTATTTGAACATGCATTTTTCTGATTTATCAAATAAAATAAATCTGTGGATGTAAAATTAATTCACTTAACAAAAATTTTGCATGTAAAAACAAAATATTTCACTCCTTTTATTCATGATAGAATACTTTGAGTTTTTCATTTAGATTAGAGGGACCCACCAAGCAATATGAATAAAATAAAACATAAATTATAGGTTATAGTGTTGAATTATCATGTGAAGGAGAGTTTTGTTTTTATTTCATTTTTTTTAATGCTTCTTATCTACCTACCATCATATGGTGTCTCCTCTTAAAAAAAATTCTATGTAGATTACATGTTCTAGGCCATACTTCTACAAATTCTATGCACTATATTTTTAGGCCATCACCATATTTACCAACTGAGAGAGGCACACATCAACTAAAAATATTAAAGGATAACATATGCCTTGGAGAAGACCCTAGGGTTCAAACTCTAAACCTATTAATTTCCAAGTCATTTGAAGGTAATCTACGGTATCAAGAATACCAATTCCTAAGGAAAATTATAATTGCGTATTTCCATCATGGAAATCTAGATCACATTCTCCTTATCAGCTAAATGCAATGCAAGCTTTAACTTTGGTGTATCAGATTGTTGTACAATGAAAATCATTGCCTAATATTTCAATTCAGTCTAATGTAAAAAAATCCTTGTGGCTATTGCCCCTAATTTTTTATTAATCTATTATCAAATCTAAACAAGATACATCCAGTGCTAAAATTCATGTCATACTAGTAAATGATGTATCATTATGAGCTTTTCAGTTGATCACATAAATATGTGGGAGGTGTTTATTGTAAAAATGATGAACTACAAAGAAATAAATATAAATACCATTATATTTAGTATGATACATATCTCAAATCTACCCTCCACTTCGACTGTTGTACCATTTTGATTTATTGTGCTATAATTGAATCCATTTATGCATGGCTCTGATACCACTATTGGTTTGAGAAATGAAAAAATATCAAATAATTACATTGTAAATAAAATATTTAATAAATTACTTTTTTATATTCATTAGAGTTAATTTTTACAAAGAGAAGTGAAAACTTCAAAAATCTTCATAGGTGGTTATAGAAGAAAACCAACTTTTCATGTAACCAACTTATTTAAATTTAAAAACAAACTAACTAAAAACATTAAATAAATAAATTTTGGATTGTAAAATAATCCAACATATTCTGGTGAAACCTTTCTTTATACTAATATATGATTTTTTATAGTTCTAATCACTTAATGGTTATTGTAGTTGATCTCTTCTTTCAAATAAGTTCCATGTTTCAACCTTCCTTGTTGGTGTTCTTTGATGGTGTTGTTGGGTTTCCACCTTTGTGAGTAATTTTTGGAGGAGATTTATTTTTAAAAAAAATAAGCTAATCAAAATAATAGTGTGTGTCACACTATGTGTATCCTTGGTCGTTATGTATTAGATTATCATTCTAAGTTAAAAAAAAGACAATCCCATATTTTCCTTAGGGTTTAGTTTAGTTTTCTATGTTAAATTTTGGTCATGGCACATTGAGGTTCCTTTAGGTGTGTAACAATAGAATGAAAGGGTTGAATCATAAAATAACATGCAAGAGTGAGAGAATGGTGGATTAGGACCTTGTTTTTGTGCTTAAGTCAGACATGATAAATGTGTGTCAAGGTTTTTATTGTCAAATACCAAATACAAGATTTTAATATTTACAAATGCCCCTCTTTTATTTTAGTAATGAAATTGATAAAGTAAAAGGTTAAAATATACATGAGTGTGGAAAACACACTTTGTCTTTGGTATGAAACTTTAATTGTGTATGTCACTCAATAGAAAAATAAAAATGGATTGTTTTAATCTGAATTTAATTTTTTGAAATTTTGAAAAAAATAAAGATTAGAGTATATCTATGTTATTTAAAATCATGTTGCCCTTGCAAATTTTTGGAGATGATATTTCCTTATTGAATCATTGAATTAATGTATTCTTCCTTTTTGAATAACATGGAGAGTTGAGATGATTGTGCCTTAAATTTACGTACTTATGCAGGTTATTGGGTTGGAAAGGCAACATGCCCCAACCCTTATGAATGTAAGAGAAAGTATGTAATGTACTAACCCAAATAACTAAATAGGTAAAAGAGATAACCATTAGGCTATACTAACTCATAAAACATAAATCAAACCCTAGATATGCCTTATAGATTAAATTATTAGTTCATCTCAAGTTTGCTTCATGGAAACAAAAAACATTATTGAAAGGGAATGAACAATGTTCATACCCCCATCATGAATGCAGGTTTTATTTTAGAATTTTTATCAATGTAGAATATAATTGATGATCAAAAGAGAATGAAAAATGGTCATGCCCTCATCATTATTTTAAATATAATAAGTGTGAATTAAATTAACAACCGTTTATTATTCAAATGTAAATTATGGTGTTTTGTATGTGCATGAACTAGTATATGCCCCTGAATGTGTACCGACTGATACAAAATGTTATGCATGTATGGTGAATTTGAGAACATGTATCTCAAATGTATGTGTTTATGTAGACTTGTACTTTGTCCTTGTGACTTTGCTCATGCCCATGTCTATGAACCCAAGTGTGTATTAATTTTTCCATAAGTGTTTTCAAAGTGAGTGAATATACATGACATATGCCCCCATAATCAATATCAATGTACCAATATATTTCATGTATCTGAACCATTTGATATCTAATCCATTATAAATCTCTAAAATATTTAATTTGTTCTAATTTTATGCTCATGGAGTCTTTTGCCTCTATGGTAATCCCATTGTAATGCCCCTCTTTTGAGAGGATGGATCTATATTCTACGTCATTGATCTCAAAATATGAGTTAAATATATTATGTTATGTAGCATCATATAATATCATGTGAACTTGTGGAGAATATATCATCATATTAATGTATATATTGATCAAGGCATGTGTGTAATAAATGTAATGAAAGGCATTCAAGTGTCATGTCTAGATAGATGTATCAATGAAGCACACAGTAAAAGAATCACTAAATCAAACTACACAGTAAACACACATGATATAGATCATGACACCACTCCATGTAAGCAAATTTAACAAGCATAAGTATTAGTGTCACACATAAGGCCAATGGAAAAATACAAGGAGCATAAATATGTCACAACAAACATGGCCAAGATCCACATCCAAGGGGACAAAAATGTCACAAATAAGAGACTTCAAGGATATCATATCAAATAAGGCTAAGGGTTAAAAAAATAGACAAACAAAAAGTAGTATATCATGTAATAGATTATTGGCATCAATGGAACATATAACAAGGAACTTGTTTAAATCATCTATATGTATTAATGTCAAATCATAATATGATAACATTTTCATGTATCATTGTCCATGACATAAGTAATTAACATGGCATGTGTAAACAATATAGGTAGTTTAGCATGGTAGCAAGGTCATAGAAATATATGGCCTATAATGTGAAATATGTGGATCAAGATGGTCATAGTATTAATGTGGCCACTGGATAGAGGAAATTCCATCATATTTATGTTGATGTTTAACCTGTATATATTGCATAAATCTCATATACCATGAAATACATGTGTATGAAAATAATATACCATCTACCAAACATGTGATAAATAATATATGTAAATAATTTAAACTAGCAATCATGTTATTCTCAAGTCCAAATTTTAGATTTTTTAAACATTTTGAATGTTTTTTTACTTTATAATTATTTAATTTTTATTTATTTTTGAATATTTGAAATATAAAAAAGCTAACCAATTATCCTAACAATGGGGGATAATGGGAATTGACTATATCAAATAATGTAGAGGCCATCTTATGGATAAGAGTTACCAACTGTGGGTAGGTTGGAATATAATTAGAAGTCATGTGGTTTACCTTATATATCATGATCACTACTCATATAAGTCTTTGTAAATGAAAAAATATAAATGGCCTAAAAATATATGGGGTCTGCTATATAATAGGAGAGTGTATCATTGCCTATGTTCTTTGTGGAACATATTGGACTATCCATGGTGTTGATCAAGTATGTATTATAGGATATGGTGGCTTATATGGTCCCTAAGTAATACTCTAACATGATTGATGTTGAATAGGTGGGCCCAATGATTTACCTCTAAATTAGGTGCATAGATAGATCTTATATATGTGTAATAACCAATCCTATATAATTATCCAAAACAGGTATACCAGCCATATTTATATAATGATATTAAATAGGTATAGCAACCATCTCTATATAATGATCCTAAATAAGTATATCAACCAACCACAGTGGTGGTGGAGGTGGAGGAGATATCATGTCAGGTTCATCAATATATTTTACCCTAATTTAGATTAATGTAATCAAGATGAACCCTAATAGGATAGAATCATGTAAAATACATTATACTGATTCAAAAAGTGACATGTGATAAATATATTAAATAATAAAAAGGTATGAATACTTAAATTTTAAGGGTGAATATTTGAATTTGACTATATTTTGGAACTAAAAATTAGGATAAAGTAGCTTTGTGATTCATTTGGTTTTAGAACTGATTTTTTGTCTATGCAGGGTTGTTCCAACAATTTAGGTCAGTATTTTTAGTTGATATTAACCTATTAGTTTGTATTGCCTTATGTAGAAGTGAGACACATTATGGTCATTTTCATTTGTTTATGTTTTCTTTGTATTTATAGTCTCAAACCTTGATGATGTGTGCAAGTCCAAAAACTAGTTTCTTTTGCCTTGAAACCCTAGGTGTGTTTATGAGTGCTATAAACCTATAAAAGTTGTGAAAGTGTAATGGGATGATCTAAACCAATAACCCCCATTATATGATTAACCATTGCCTACATATTTGATGCTTCAAAGAGGGAAATAAAGTTATGCATAATTCTCTGACCTAATGTGATTTTGAAATTATGGTCCTTCACTATATGTATGTAGCTAATGATTCAGATTTGATACTTGAATTTATTTTGACTTGGCTTTAGAGTGACTCAAACTTGGATTGTGACCACTCCTAGTGATATATTAATAATTTATAAATAATATGAGATATTTTATTAATGTAGTAGTGTATAGATGTGTCCCAAATAAGTGCCAAATCCTTTTTAAATGAGACCTTGATTTGTTTATATATGAGTCCAATTTGGTAATTTCTCATGCCATTGAAACACTAGGAAAATGGACCAACACTAATATGAGATTTTATTTTTAAAAATAATCATTTTTAGAGTGTTTCAATACTGATTAAATTAGGTTAGTAACGGCTAGTGATACTAATAGAATCTAACAAAATAGACTTATGTATAGGTGGATTGAACTGATATTCTAGAGATGTCTATGCAAATTATTTAGTAGGTTTGAAATAGACAATGAATTTCCTATGTATAACAACAAAATTTAAGGTTTGAGTCATAAGATAACATGCAAGTGTTAGATAATTATGAATTAGGACCTTGTTTGTTTGCTCAAGTCATGCATGGTAAATGTGTGTCAAGATTGTCATTGTCAAGTACATATGACAAAATATTAGTATCTACATAATAAACTAAAAAATTACACCATAAAATATAAGTTTATAATTTAAATAATTAATGATTTTATAGAGGAGTTACATGGTGTTGTATAATTTTAAAAACTTGACTTTGCCTAGGCTATCATCAAATAAGATTCAAATATGAAGGTATAGATGAAACAAATTAAAAAACTCATGAGCACCACTAATAATTTTTTGTGATGATATTCGGCCTCATAAATGCACCATCTACATTTTAGAGTTTGATGAATTATCTTTCAACCATTTCTATGGAAATCTGTCATGTTATTTTTTTATGACATCTTAACATACAAAAAAATGTGGGTAGAATGTTTGCAACATGTGAATTATGTTTTGGAAACTCCAACATGACATCAAATTAACACCAAGCCTTCCAAGTGTGTTTTAGAGGCATGGAGGTGGAGTAACTAGGTCACATTATTTCCAATGAAGGCATAAAGGTGTACCCTCATAAGATCAAGGCCATGGTCAAATGAAAGTGCCTAAAAACCTCAAGAAACTATTTTGCTTATTAGGGATTACAATCTATTATCACCAATTTTTAATTAATTTTGAATAAAAAAAACATAACAATTCCAATCATAAATTTATTGAAGGACTCATTCTATTGGAATGAGATAAACACCAAGGAATTTAAGGGTTTAAATGAGGCCATGTGCATCACTTTAGTTCTAGTTACCCTATATCTTTCTAAAAATTTCATTGTTGAGTGTGATGCTTCGGGGTATGGCATGGGGGAAATAATCATGTAAGTAGGACAACCTATTGATTTTGAGAGTTTTCAACTAAAGGATAAGTATTTGGTGAAGCCTATTTAAAATGTGAATAAAAATCATGATAGTCTTAAATATTTTTTAAAATAGAGGTTATCATCAAAAGAATAAAACAAATGTGTCACACACATGTTAGGATATGACATTGAGATCATAAAAAATAAAGGAAAAGAGAATGCAATAGATGATACACTATCTAGGAAGGATGCATCCACATAAGCACCATTGTATTCCATACCCATATTATAGGCAACTTTGGTAGAGGAGACAAAATCAGAATAAGAGAATGAAATAGATACATAAACTCTCATTCATAGGCTCCCACATGATCTGAGCATGTCAAACAATTTTGTATGGAAATGGGACACTCCATGGTACAAGGATGAACTATGCATGTGAAGGAACACAAACCTTAAGATAAAGGTTCTTACAAAGTTACATGCTTCACCAATAAATGGGAACCCAAGCTTCTTGAAAACTTATGTATAATCAAGTAGGATTTTTTTTGGGAAGGGCTTAAAGGGGAAGTCTAGAAATTTATAGAAAAATGCATGGTGTTCCATTAAAACAAGGGAGAGATAATTAAAACCTTAGGTATTTTATAATAATTATATATTCCTACCTAGAAGTGGGAGGAGATGTTCATGGATTTCATCATTATGTTCCCCAAGTCTGAAGGGAAAAATATCATCATGGTTTTCATGGATAGACTAATCAAATATGACTTTTTTTGCCTTGTCACATCTTTTTTTATAAGTATAGTGACAAGAGTTTATGGAAATAATTTAGAAGCTACATGGGACCCCAAATATTATAGTAAGTGATTGTGATCTTATATTTACTGCTAATTTTTATATTGATTTATTTTCTTTCTTGAGTACACAGTTAGCTTGTATCTCATCATATTATCCCAAATTTGATGGTCAAATTGAAGTGGTCCAGAATTGCTTAGTGGGTTATCTATGATGTTTTTCTTTGAATAGACATGAGAGATGGGTTCAATGGTTACCACTAATAAAACATTGGTATAAAACTTATTTTAGTATCTAATCCAAAATGTGTCCATTCTTGTCATTGTATATGTACTAACCACCATCCATCACCTTGTCCGTGAGGGTTAAACCAAAGGTTCAGACAGTTGAAGACCATAATCAACACCACCAAGAGTTACTCTTTAGTTTTAAAAAGACTTGATAATGTCACAAAACTAAATCCATTTTAGGTTTCCACTTTGGTCCTACTAACCCGTGGCTTAGAATGCTAATGTTTGGTTTAAATTTGAGAGACCTATTCTTACTCATCTAGGCTCTATTTTACGTGTCATTTTTTTGAAATTATGTTTTTAATTAAATTTATAAAATTTTATTTGATTTAAATTCATTTCATGTGTATTGTTCATGAAAGAGCATTTTTGACACATATCACTTGTCAAATATGTTTTAAATCAAACTTATAATTTTCTTTGTGAGTTGCCCAATAAGAATCAAAATCAAACAACTAATCCATTGTTTGCAGGTTTTCACCGGTTAAAGTTGAAATTCATCAAATAAAAATTTATAATTTTTTTTTTGTTTCTTAAAAAAAATACTAAACTCAAATTTAGTGTTTTAAAATGAACAAATTTTTTTGTTTTATTTGATTGTATGTGTTTGTGTGCGATAGCCTAACTGTGTATGCTCTCCCCTTTTCATTTTTTGCGATCTTAGGTGATCAAAAATATTTTGGTTGTCTTTCCTTTCTTAGAGTGAAAACTATGTATGCCCTCATTTTGTCATTTGTGGGACCTTGAGGATCATAAATAACCCAATATAATTTTTTTTATTTTAGGTTGTGTGACTTAGAACTTTCTCCCCAAGCACAAGTCTTTAGGGTCTAGTGACTGGCATTTCATCCTCTAGTGTATAAACCAACTTCGTATTCTAGTAGAGTATATAAATTGGGAAGGATTTATATTTATTAGATAATTAGTTATGTATTTTAAGTGGATCATAAAGTGTGGATATTTTCTCCATTACACAAGCCCCTTAAACCAATCCCAATGAATGATTTATGATCACACTCCACTAAAATCTTACGACTAGAGTGGTCGTGAAGGGATAAGACCCTTTCATAAATCTCATTATCACTTGCTTCTATGGACTTGGGTACCATCATATCATAAGGTATATAGGGGACACACATATTTGATCCTATTTTACCTAGATTAATATCATCTAACTACAAATAATTATTAGCGTAGGGAATATAATGTTCCTAAAAATTAATCATCATATATAGATTCCTACCTAGTCAGCACTTTGCATGAGGAGAAATGGTGGGATGGTTAGAAGTGTTTCCCACATATTAATAATAGCATAAGGCTTGTTACTTATGTGTAATTATTTGATTATTGTCTAGACATGTGTTATTTATCAACCTTATACACTTTAAATAAGTCCAATATACCCAAGTTCAACTATTTTTAATCAACCATGCCAACTATCATGAATTAGGTCTACTTTGACCACGTCTAAGTCAAACATTAACCATAAAATCAATCCAAAACCAAAACAATCCAAGTCAAGGCATCTCAAAACCTATTTGGGAATAATCCTAATGACTTACACAATCCCAATCCTATTTTAGAATAACCATCCCAATGTCAAGACATGATTAATAAAATATTAAAGATTAGCCAACAATTATGCCAGCTAACATCTATTCTCAATCCTTCATCCATCAATCCAAAATCTAACACTTCACAATCATAAACACCAACTCCTAAGCCACATCAAACCAACCATATCCTACCATCACCCCTTCAAGGCACTTTGTCTATGTGAGAACAAGGTACATCCAAGTATGATAATCATCCATTAGGTATATTCTAAGATCCCCTTCCAAATCATAATAAAATTTTTTCCACTTCCATGTAAAGGTCAATACAATCACTCTATCCTTGACGAATCCATCTTCAATGAATCCATTTTTATCAAATCACCCATATTTCACCAATCCAAAACCATTGTTGGCTCACCCATATTTTACCAATCCTAAACCATTTTTAGCTCACCTATATTTTAATAAATACCCACATTTGATGAGTCAATCCTCAATGAATCATCACTTGACCAATCACCCATCTTTGGTCAACCTATCTTTGATCAACCACCCATATTTGATGAACTACCAGTTCTTGGTGAACACATCTTTGACAATACCATCCTTAACCTATCAACACATCTCCTATAACATGTAAAAAATTCCATCACCCAACACCACATGCCTCTTATGGTAATGGTACTTGCAAATAAAAAACATCAAAATGACTTCCATGCAGACATGCCCATCTTAAATGACAAATCAATGTTAGAATCATAAACAACATCAACATTAACATCCTATTAGTTTGGCAAGGAATAATTTATTAGAATTAAATTTCTTATAAAATAATATATCAACAATAATAATAAAACATGGTTACTTAGAGATAACCCTGTGACTTATTTTAGGAGTAGTAAATATCAAATTGTAAGACAAATCCTCAAACACATGAACCATAATGGGAATTTATTTGGCCTCCATGAATAATTAATTAATTATCCCATCCATGTATGTGTACACTAATATTCTCACATTATTATATTAAAACCATTTACAAGTAAAGATGTTTGTGACACTTCCACAACTTCTGAGGAAGCCTAATCCAACATTGAAATAAACTTCATATTCCATATAAGGACTATGCCACCACCCATAATTTTATTAATACCATCCATAATTTTCACCATTTTGAAATTAAATCTCCTGCATCTATTGATTGGGTTTAACAAAATATCTTAGTTTCATCCTTCTTCTATAACAATCAAACAATGATATAATTCATGATTGGTATCTAACTAGAAGAAAATTAAGCTACATCAACACATCTTAGGGAACATAAACCATTACTAAAACAATATGAATATAATAATATAATAAATCATTATCCAAAATCAACATTCCCTAGTGAAACCTTGTTTTAATCACTATGAGATAGTAAAATTCAAAATCCTATAATTCCATAAGAAAAGTCCCCTAGTGAAACCTTGTTTGAGGCACTATGAACAATCAAAATCACAATTCAAAAAGTAAAAAATTTAAGTCCCTTATTCAAAACCTATTTGAGGCACTACTAAACTAAAATAAAAATCAAAATCATTCAAATCAAATAATCAATCTCCCTCTTGTGTTAGCATAGTCACAGGATGAATTTGCATCATATGTTGCAAACACCATCAATACAATAAAAAATCCATTAAGAATATGAATGATAGATACTCTCATTATTGTGGAGCATGATATTTTTTTATCTCAAACCTCCTTTGCATCATGATAGCCACATCCATCCAATTCTTTCAAACAATTAAGAAACATCCTCCATTCAATACAACTTTTGCTTCACCCTCATTGACAACACCCTATATCGTAGGGGATATGGTGGTACCTTGATTAATTTAGATGAATCCAATATATCAATAAATTAATTTTATGATGACATATCTAGATTTAATTTTTTAAATATAAAATGTTCATATTATGCATCATGTAATCCTCTAATGAGTTGAGATGCTAAACAAAGTAACAAATGAAAAAATAAAATAGAGAAATAATATGTCCAATAGTGAAAACCATGATTATGGTGACTTGAGCATGTGCCATGATGAAAAATAGGATTATAAAATTTTGATTAAATAATCCATTGTATACAAGTACCTCAACACATGGGGGTAACCCCATCTTCATCAAAGTCCATCCCATTAGCCATCTTGGCCATCTAAATCCTCGTCCAAACATCCATTCTATCTAAATAATAATTATGCATCATCCATTGATCCATCCTATGTAAATACTCATCCTACACCATCCCTTTATCCATCCTATCATGCACATTATTTCTTTTTATGTTGACCTTAATAAGGAACTAGAAGACATTTTAGGCCCTATTTTGGGAAACATCATGACATACCCTCCAAATAGTGATTTGATGATTTAAAGTATTCATTATAATGTGACATGGTACTTGGACATCCCTAATCTATTCCTCATCATCCAAAATCCTTTCTTTCATTCCATTTATCATCATATCCCATCCTGGTGCTAAAATAAAATTTCCCTTCGCTAGTGACCTTTTGCATATACTTATTTCAAAAGTATTAAAATAGAAAAGGCAAAAAATATACAAAATAGATAGAAATCCACAAAATCCAAAAAAATTGTCTTGTCATAAATTGAGTCAGCAATCCTTGATCATTTTTTATTCATCGTTCCATATTTTTGGGATATTTCATTCCCACATCTCCCTTGTTTTGGGAAAATAATCAATCCAACTTTTTTTTTTGGGATGTGTATTTCCCAAATCCATCCCATTACATGTGTCCTTGATTAGAGACACCATCTAACTATCAATATCATCAAGCCTTCACATGTGAATTTTTACTTGATTAATGACATGATGATGTTTGCTACTTTTGTTTTCAAGTTTGTGTGTTTTTTTGCTTGTTTATTTGTTTGATTTTCCTATAATGTCTTGACTCAATCCATAGGCATGACATAATTGGATCATCATAGATTTTATATCTCATGTTTTCTCCTATAATGTGCTTTTACTTGAGTCTATCCATCGGCCCATGATAATAATGTCATCCCAATTTTTCCATATCATGGTGCATTTTATAATTTCTTTATTGGATTTGTGGTCAATACTTATGCACACTATGACTAGGTCATCATGGTGTTTTATATCATGGTGCATACTATCATGTGCAACATAAAAATCCAAGTTATAAAATGTGTGGAGACATGTTATGTAAATAATTTATCCCCTTGTAAAATCATATTTTGAAATAAAATCATCTTATCCCTATTTGACATTTTTCAACATTAGATCAACATATATTTTTCATCATTTATCATCATATTCATCCTTTTTTGGTAGAGCTGTATCAACCTAATATCTATTTGGACTATATTAGGTAGTAATGAGTCACATGGAATTTTTGAGGTTGATTTGACCACCATCATTACCATTCTCATCTCTCAAAATTTTATCATCACATATAGTCTCTTATCAAGAGAACTACATCAGTCTAAGATCCCTATGGACTATGGAGGTAACACTTAGTTGATTGACATTTCTGAGCTTAACTTGGCCATTCTTATTTTCATTTCCATTAGTTTTTTCCATCATTTATTTTAAATAATTATTCATGTCTAATCACATCATGTTTCAATAATTATTTCAATTTTTGTGCATCCTCATCTACCTAATTTTTTGTGGCTTCTTAATTCTTTAAAAAGTAGTTATGTCATTCACATATACATTTACATCCATCCTATAAAGTTCCTATCATCCATCAATAGTATAATCTCATCTTTAATCTATGTAAATGGTTAAATCCTTGATATGTGATTTTAAATATATCAATAAATCAATCATCTATATATTTTGAGCTCATAACTTCTACCCTATTTAGGGAAAGTCAAGCATATAAATCATCATTGTGATAGATCATTCCCAAATCCAAGATCGCAAAATTTTGAGATATTTTTCCCACATCTACCATACTTGGGGAAATAAAAGTATATAGCTTTTATTGGGATATATCCTTCCAAAATTATACCTAATTTAGGTAACTCAGTCGATCATAGTCAAAAATCAATGCATGTAAGCATTAACATAAGTGGGTTTAATCTCATCCATAGGTTTAATCATCATCTTACATTCGAACCCCTATTTCTTCATCACCTACCCATTTCTTATTTTATTTTAGATTATTCCTCTATTTTTTGAGAGCCCAGCAATGTCTTTCATCCCTGCATGCCCTCTTAAGGGGACTTCATCCATCACATTCTGTCTTCATTATCTAATTTTCATACACCTTTTTCAACTTCTTCTTTCTTTGAAAAGTCATTACTCCACCCATCATGTCTCAAAATTCCTTCTAAAAGAGAGGTAAAATATAGACACTAAAAATTGAACACTTCATGTTGATTTTAACTATCCCTTCATCCACATGAACATCATCCCTAAATAGTTTAATCAGTCTTTTATTTGCATTAACATCCATAACCATCACTATTACCCCCCAATCAATTAATTATTTCTTCTATGATCACATCCATTCCCACAAACTTCACATCACAAATTATAAGTTAATTAACCTCAATTAATTATATAATCTATCCTTAATGGAAAATTCTATGGAATGAACTTTTCCAATTTTTCATGATTCAATTAATCTTGTTTTCCTCACATTCTATCACAAATAAAATTTTAATTCATTTATAATCCCCTTGCAATCCTTTTTTCAACAAGGCATGTCATAATCTTATGTCTCATCAATTCATCCTCTTACACACTTAATCCCTCTTTCTTACACACTTAATCTCCCCCATTATGGGAAGGAAGATTAATCCTCTACTATAAATCTTGTTCCAATATTGATGATCCACATCTATTCAAAAAACATTATAAATAGAGGTCCCCTCATCCATTATTTATAAAGTATTGATAACATAACGATGTGATGCCATTTTGGAGATACAATCATACACCAAACCATCAATTATTAATCTAATTTATCCATTCAACAATGGGATATGTTTGGTTGATCATGTAAATCCACCAAGAAGCTTGCAACTACATCCATTAGATCAACATCCAATCCAAGAGAGGAACACGTTTATCTTGGGAAGATTCAAGGTATAATGATTTGTTTGTTTAATCATTTATTAGATATTTATTTTAAGGACAAATGATTACATTATTTAGAATTTCAATTTGTTTGATTTATGTTAATGAAAACTAATCTATGTCTCATGATTTCAATTTAAAAAATAAAAATAAAAAAATTCAGCATCTAAAATGTAGATAATTAATTTTAACTATCCATTTATCCACACTAAAATCATCCCTAAATTGCATAATTAGTATTATATTTTAACTAACATCCCTAGAAATCACAGTCCCCCCTTAATCAATTAACTATTTGTTTTATGGTCACATCCATTCCCACAAAGTTCACATCACATCTTATTAGTTGATTAATCTCAATTAAGTATTTAATCTATCCCTAATGGAAAATTTCATGGAATTCCCATTTCCCATTTTATATAATTCAATTAATCTTATTTTTAATTTATTTATATCCCATGCAATCCTTTTTTTAACAAAACATGTCATAAGTCTATGCATTATCAATTCCTTTTCTTATACACTTCATCCCTATTTCTTGCACACCCCACCTCCCTCATTATGGGAAGTAAGAATAATCCTCAACCATTGATATTGATACAAGATTGATGGTACACATATATTCATAAAAGCTATAAATAGATGGCTCCTCCTCCATTCTTAGTAAGTCTTGATAACACACCAAAGTTATTCCCTTTCAGAGAGCCACTCATACATCAAGCACATCACTTATCAATCCAAATTATCTATTTATAAAATGGATATTTTGTATATTTTATCATTCACATAGACTAAGAATATTTTAGATACATACATTTACATAACACCCAATCCAAGAGAGGAACACATTTGTCTTGGTAAGATTCAAGGTATAACAATTTGTTTGTTTACTACTTTCTTAGATAGCTCTTCTGAGGACACATGCTTAGATCATGTAGCATCTTAATTTATTTGATTTATAGTAATTAAAAATAATATTTGTCCATGATTTAAATTTGGCATGCCTAGTGGAACCATGTACCCCAAAATCATCTTTGAAGTCAACCTACCCTATTTTTCAGATAAATCTAAGCTAATTTGAGCCAAATGTCACTAAAATATGAAAGATTTTTTGAATTTCTTTTCATAGAATACTAATCTATGATCCAAACTAATAATCCACATCCTAGACTCATTAAAAGCTACCACTTTGGTCCTACTAACCTATGGCCTAAATTACTAACCCTTAGCTAATAATGTTAATCTAAAACCTGACTCCTAGAGGCTTGTTCTTCCTCATCATACTCTATTTTAGGTGCCTTTTTTTTAAGTTGATTTTTTCCATGAAATTTATGAATTTTAAATTGATTTAAATTCATTTCATGTAGATTGTTAATTAAATAACATTTTTGACACATATTTATTTTCGAAGACATTCCAAATCAAACTTACAATGTTCTTTGTAGGTTGCCCATGAAGAATCAAAATCAAAATACTAATCCATTATTTTCAAGTTTTCATCTATCAAAGTCAAAATAAATCAAACAAAACTTTATAACAATTGATTTTTGGTGCTTAAAAAACATGCACTTTAAATTTGGTGTTTTAAAATTAATGATTTAGCTATTTTTCTTGATTGTATGTTTTTTTGTGTGATAGCCTAAGTGTGTATGCTCTCCCCTTGCCCATTTTTGGGATCCTGGGTGATAAAAAGTGTTCTGGTTATATTTCCCATCTTGAAGTAAAAATTATGTATGCTCTCCACTTACCCTTTGTGTGACCCTAAGGATAAAAAATAACCCAAATTTCTTTTTTCCTTTTTGGCTATGTGACTTGGTCCTTATTCCTCAAGCATGAGTCTTTAGGGACTGACTATTGATATTTCATCCCATAACATACATAACAACCCTATGTTCCATTGAGGTATATAAATTAGGAAGGATCTATTTCTATTGGTTAATTCATTGCATGTTTTAATCATGTCGTGAAGTGAGGAACTTTGCTCCAATATACAGGACCTAAACAACACTTGTAATGGATGATTTTTGGTGACACTCCACTAAATTTTTATGGCTAGAGTGGCCATCAAGGGATAAGACCCTTTTATAAATCCCATTATCACCCTCTTCCATAGAATTGAGCCCCATTGTATTACAATTTCTATAGGAGATTCACCGAGTTGAACATGTTTTTCCTAACTTAAGACTATTCAATTGAAAATAAATATTAGTATAGGGAACATAACATTCTTGAAGATTACTCACCACTTGAAAACACCTAGTGAGGGTTGAAAGACAAACCTAGTCACCACTTTGTGTAATTAGAATAGTGGGTTGATTAGTTGTATTGTAAACCTATTACTAATAGTATAGGGCTTTTTACTTGCATGCACTTGTTTGATTATTTTCTAGACATGTGTTGTTTCTCAATCTTATACACTTAAAAGAATTCTAATATTACCCAAGTTCAACTATTTTCTATCAACCACATCAATTATCCTAAATTAGGTCTACTATAACCATGTCCAAGTCAAACATCAATATCTAAATTCAAACCAAGTCCATCATCACATGTCAAATCTGATTAAATTTGACCCTAGTCTAGCCAAAGTCAACAACTAAAGTCAACATCTAGTCAACTTTGACAAGGTCAACTTTTTAAGGTCAAATTTAATGTTCAAACCAAATTCAAAGTATCAAATCAAATATAAAAAGTCAACATTGGGTCTACTTTAACCATGTCCAAGTCAAACATCAAGATTCAAATCCATTTAAATTTTACCAAAATAAAAAATCAACAATCAATATCAAAAGTCAACTTTATAAAGTCAAACCAAGTCAAAGAAGGGAAATTTTGACCAAGTCAAATCTAACTCAAAATTCAAACATCATGTCAACTTTGACCAAAGTAAACAAATCAATTCAATTCTAATAAACTTTGACCAAGTCACATCAATTCAAAATCAATCACATATCCAAATTCACATCTTATCCTCATCTTTCCATTCAATTTCCTAAACTTTTAATTTGGGAACAATAAAAATCACATCCATACTTTCTCTCAATCAAATCCAATATCAAAAATCAAGATCCAATTTAAGATTAATAAACATTAAACATCAACCATCAAATCAATCTAAAACCAACACAGTCCAAGTCATGACATCTCAAAACCTATTTGGGCACTATCCTAATAAGTCCCATAACCCTAAATAGATTATAGCATCATCACCCATAACCCAAGACATGATAGACCAAATTCAATAGCTTATCCAACAACTATCCTACTTAGCATTCATTTGTGGCTCTTCATCCATTGGTCTAACATCTAATTCCCTTGAGTCATGGACATCAAGCAATGTGATATCCAAAACCCATCTATCCTTAGAGCCACAAAAACTCCAAAACTCCAACTGTATCCTCTCATTTCCCCTTCAAAGATATTCTATGCAAGAATTGGGTACATCTAAGTCTAATAATCATCCATTAAAGATATGCCAAGAACCCCTTCCAAATCATAATCAAATTCCTCAACTTACAAGTAAAGGTCAGTAGCTCCATTGCTGAACAAGGAAAATAACAATAATATTTATTCATTTTTGTAGAGTTATTATCCATTTAATAGGAAATTAACTTCTCCACTCTTGTAATTTATAAACCCATATCAAATTTTTTTTTAATATCACATTATAAATTTCCTTTTATTTAATACACAATATTTATTTGGTGTTGTAATTTTTCTTGTTTTATCACTGTAGAAGTCATTGTAGAGTAGGTAAAGTAGTTTCTTATTGAACTGGTACATCATAATCCTTCCACAAAACTTGTTTATACTAAATTTCACATAAAGGAAAAATTAAAACCCTAAATTCTCTAGATTATATTCAAATTCCTCAACAATACCATAAATATATGCAAGAATAGTTATTGTTTGCATATAAATAAGCATCAATGTTATTTACAAGGTTTGAAAACATAACATTAAATCAATGGTTATACTCATACATTATGTCTCATCCATTATGGCCACATGTGTGTGTTCAATGACATTTCTTACTAATAATACAACAATACATTTTTTCAATGAATATAGTATCAATACTATAACAAAATTAGAATAGATCTCTTAACATGATTATCCAACAAAGTGTTAAATTCAACTTAGTTAAGAGTTAGATCCCACAACAAGAACATAAAAAGGGTAGTTATTATAAAAAAATTCTACATTTTAATGCTTGTTATATTGAGTGATTATCACAAGAACATAGTTTATATGTATATTTAATAATTTTTATAGACAATAAATACAAAAAATGCATTGTAATAGTGGTGACATAAATATAGTTTGCACAACAAAACTAAAATTTTGTGACTCCATGGTTGAGTTCATCTAAGGAATAAATATTTCTAGTATAAAATAATGTTGTGCCTAAAAAGTCTCTTTGGACTTTTCCATGTGGAAAAATACCCATAAACATGAGATTGAAATCAAATTATGTGATAAAGTATTTTCAATTGAAAGAGTAAAAATAAAGGCCATTGTGATGAAACTGAAATCATCATCTCTAACATTAAAATTGGCTTATCAAAAAAACTATTTACAAAAGAGATAAACCTCATGAAAACTGAGCATCAACTCGTATAATTACTTCAAACATCTACCACTAGAAGAGTTCTAAAACTTCACAATGTAAGAAAATGATTAAATCCTATTAAATGGCTCTTAATCCTTTAGAAAGGTGCAAAAATTATGATTGGATTTCAAAAAATAAAATTGATATTGAAAATTTGTAAAAATAAAAATTGAAAGTTGACCATGTAAATCAATTTATTATCATACCTCTTTTCCACATATCATTCAATTCTTGTGGCTATAATTTACATGTTTATAAATATTCATATAAACCTAACCACCCTCATTATAATTGTTCTAATACAAACCCATGGACTTTATGCACATTTATTTCTAGTGAAATTTATAGTTTAGGGTATGTAATGACACAGGCTTCCATGTTTCCACTTTACTCCTAACACCAACACAATGAACTTATGTTTCCAAATATTTTCTCATAGAAAAAATATCATTAAATTTGTATAAGAGAATATCCATTTAGGAATGATTTTTAAACATGAAAAACATGACATACCCATTGTTTTATGTGGAGTGCACAAAAATGTTCAAATTACTACACCAATCACATAAAAAGAAGGGCAATTCAAATATGGTATAAATACAAAAAAAATACATAAAGCCCTAAATTTATATTTAATTGAATGTACATTGAGTAGCTAAAAATTGAAGAGGAAATATAGATATACAAAGATGCCTACCTATTTTTTGATTTACCCAAGTTTTGACTATGAAAGATAATGCTGGAAAATAATTTATGGAATATTGTAGAAGAGATTACAAAAAGTAGACAATGGCTAGTTTCATATAGTCTAACAAAGGAAATGATAGGAAATGGAATTCCAAATTATTTAGCTCTTCCAAAAATAATCAACTTGGTCCAAAAATGGTTGTGTAAATACCCCAAGTCTGAAACTTCCTAAAACCTTTCATTAGTAGAAAATGTTTAGGAACCTCTCTCCAATTAGCATACATGCGCATGTAGATGTTAAAATATTCCCAACTTTGATATAACCCTAATTTATCCTCAATATCTACTAACACATCCAAGACTAGAGTAAATATGTAGAGTTAGTGGCCTAGGCCACTTGAGTGAGGGTTTATTTACATATTCAGTTGAGAATTAGGGATCATGTAGTTATATTCATGTGAGTGACCTATCCCAATGAGTGAGAAAGGCCTTCACCCTCTCTCACTATGATAATAAATGATACTATATGCTCTTTATCTAAATGTTTTTTTGGCATAAGTATGAAAACACTTACCTTCAATAGATAAAAAGTGGAATAATCATAGAATGTGTAAGCTCCTTGACACATGTGTGTTATATTTGATCAATGTAAAACTTGATAGACATGGTGAAATGAATTAGGGTAAACATGTATATATAGGATATTTTGAAATAAAATTGGGACACATTCGAGCATAGGGTGACCATGAAAAATCATGAAATCTAAAAATCAAGGCAAAATGAAATATACAAAAATGGCACAAAGGACCCAAAAAATTTCTATACTAGTTTCATATTATACGAAAAAGGTCAAGACCACTTTTGGATTGTATCAAAATTAAAATTAATATCAAATTCCATAAGTATCATGACTCACTTAGCTATGTGTGCAAATAGATAAGGCTTAGATATGATATACCTCAAAGGATCAATCATGGAAATAACACAAGTCTTATAATTAAGCATGTAATGTCTAAGTTTTTATGTAGTGAGCATAATAACTAAGCTCAAATTTTCCATCGAGTTATATTTATTTTCATAATAAACCAATATGCAACTAGTTTAATTAATAACTCTCTCTATACACATCATCATATTGTGCTAAAAAGTTACCTAATCTATGATTAATGGCATACATGTTTAAGAATAATGGTATATATAGGATAATTGGCACCATGATTGATGGATTATGGTGCAAACACAAATAAGGAATCTAATTAAGGATGACCTATAATTATGTGATGATTAATTTGGGTGTGTGCGCTTACATGCATACACACACACATTAAGTACCAAATCAGATTAACATTTAAAAATATCCCACACAGTAATGCATTATCTTCATTTATTGGAAAAAATACTACATTTGAAAATAAAACTAAAATGAAGGAAAATAAAAAACATAACAATCCAACAACTTGATATTCTATAGATTTATGCATTTACAAAAAATAGCCACTTCACCTTTAACCATCCCATATTAAAATGCCATTTTACTATTTTAATAGAGGGAATGGATTGACCCTTGACATTATCTAATAATTTTATCATTACAGTTTCCATGGAGGACCTTGTTAGGTTCATGAAATTCATAAGGAAAAAAAATTAAACTGGTTCTTGTAGAACCTATCAAGTTTTTTGGATGTTTTAGGTAATTTAAAACACTTAGTAGACCCCTTAAAGATTTTTTGTCTAGAATAAATTTTAGCCAAATTTGGCTACCATAGGTGAGTCTAATAAAAAACTTTATATTTAACACATATTTAACTTGATTGATAGCCTTGACGGTGTTTTTCTACCTCATATCTTGTCTTGTCATAATAGATTGTCATGTTGTCATAATAGTGTTAGAGGCCTCCTAAGGTGGCATAGCCAAAACATAAGGTCATTGTCCTAAATTGGTTATAACTTGGTCCTTATACATGTTTGGCAAATGTTAAGGTATTTTAAAATGTTAAGGATCTTATGATGTTTGGCTTGATCAAGTCAATTTCTCATGCTAACACTTACAATCAATGTTTAAAGTACCAAATTAAACATGATAGGAATTTATATAAAGAAGAGATCATGTGAATGAGGTCATCAAATGTGGTAAAGGATTCAAGCTGAATTGTACAAAGATAGTTCTTCAAGTCATCTTTATGGATAGTTTAAAGTGATAAAGGTGGTGGGCTAGTCTATGGACCAAAAGAGAATCCTTTAAATTAATTGACGTGTTAAATTATTTTACAAAAAATTATTTCAATGTAATATGGAAGTTAAAGGTCATAAAAGTGATCAAATTTTGCAAGTTCAACATCTGAAGGAGTATAATCACTCTTGAGAGGGTAGTTTTAGTCACTTGTACAGATTGGGAGGCTCACCTTCAGGAGGAAAAACTTTAAGAAGGTGTCTCTTCACCTCACTTAGGTAAATTTCATGCTCAAAAATATTACAAAGGTTTAAAAAAGGCAACAAATTCATCAAAACCTTCATTGAGCCCTTGGCAAACTCACAAGAGGTAGTTTCATATGCATGGTTTGTACATAGGAGAGAGAGTTGGAACTTATGTTTTTTACCAAAGGAGGGGATACTAATAAAATTCATATTCATGGAATTTTTTTTAATATTTAATTCCCAAGATCTATGAATAGTTATTAAGATCTCGAGGGGTCAAAAACTGCTTACAATCCCCACTAGCTCAGTTTTTCATCTTCTCTAATAGTTATGAGATTGGTTGATACTTTGTGGTGATCTAAGCACATTTTGGACATCCTAAAGGACCTATATAATACCTAAAATTCATGTAGGCAACCTTGTACTAGACCTGTAATACCAAAGAAATCCATGTTTGAATGGTATTAAGAGTTGTAGGTAGGGCCACTGAAGGTAAATGATGTTTTCACAAATGAAGATGATGGTTTTCATTTAAGAAACATTTTATTTCACCTTCTATAACTCCCCCAATTGATTAAAATTCATACTACATGCCTAAATATACCAAACATGAAAGGAATGTAAAGTTATAGGTTTGTAGATGTTAAGAGGATGAAGGTTCTACTGTGTATGATGATTTTAAAATAGGTTTGAGGCTTGGAATGAAAATAAACACCCATGTTACACATTGGTAATAACCTCTCATACATTCTCCATACTTCCTCAATTCTCACAGGGTCTAAAATCCTTCACAAGTATGGTACTTCTTCTAGATTGCCAGTAGTAGTTCCTCAATAACATTAGTTTGGGCCTCTCATAGGGTTTTCAATTGCTTACAAGTAGAGTAAGTGTGGATGACATATTTATACATCTTGAATAATTTTTTTTCACTACTGAAAAGTCTAATAAAATAGGGTGATGATAACACAATAGAAAAAGACTCCTAAATAGGCTTGGATGATCCAAATGAATAGGAATGTAGACCTGTAAGTCTATAGGTATGTGGGTCAACATTTGTACCTAGTCTTGCATGAGAGTCATTAAAATAAATTCATTGATGAAATTATAGACACATTATATTTCCATTAATTTTATGAGGTTAGTCTCAAGAATCCTCAAACATCTGAAATCCCTTCAAGCCTCAAATGAGCTTACTCTCATATGATGCACTATACCTACAGGTCTAGTATTATGGTTTTTTCAATGTCTTAAGACTTGTAGAGATGAAAAAATATGATCCAAGGTGAATAATATACTTTTTAACATGGAAAATATTATTAAAAACAATCATTAGTTTTAAAATCTCAAATAGCAAAATTTCTAGTGTAACACAATGGACAATCAACAAGCCTAAATGAAGACTTACAGGCCTATGCATAAGGATTGAGGAAATTTACAAAATTTGAGATAGATTGGAATATGATGACACTCAAGATGATCATGAGGACCATATGTAAAAATTTTAAAATAAGGGACATACTTAATAATAATTGAATCATCTAAAAACATGAAATCTTAATCATACACCTTGGAATACCTAATTGAATGCACTTATAGGCCTATGGGTGAAATGTGAAATAAAAGTGTATGTTTTGGGAAATTTGGAAGAATTAGAACTTGAATAATGTGAAGAGGAAATTTTAATTAATTTCCATAAATTTTAGACTTAGTAAAATATAAATAAAAGTGCTAAGAGGGTCTATTAGGGTCATTTTTACATGGTTGTTCCTAAAACCCTTAACAAAGACCTACATGCAGAGAGCTCAATATTAGTCATGATAAGAATTAAAAACATAGGTGAAGACATATTAAATTGTGGTGTGGGTTTTTACAAACTTTATTGATTCATTTTTATCCAATGAAATACATTTTGAAGGCCTAGAGGCCTAAATCTTCTCTCTCGACCTAGTTTACCAGGTCTGCTAACCCAAGAAGATACATTCTCATGATTGGAACTTCATTAAGGGTTTACATGGGATAAAAATGATTTTTTTAAATGTTTAATTTTTTTTAAATTAAGATTTATGATATTATTTTCCTCTTCAAAGTCCCCAAATCTATGAAGCATTGCTAATAGCATCCACCTCAGATGCATTGTTTGGCCTTGTGAAGAATTCAAGAGAGCATTATTTTTTGATCAAAAATTGGATGAGTATATGAATGGGAATAATTTGTTTTTTTTTTATGATGATATTTATATTCCATCCAATATGTTGGTATTTAGAGGCAACTTGGGGATCTGTTCTTTATGAACAATCCCTAAGAATGAAATAGGCCTAAAACCCTCATAGTGACCTGATGACTGAGTTTCTATTAAAAATGACTTAAAATGCACATGTTTTACCCTATAATTAATTTAATTACCTCTATGTTTCCATTTTTCATATTCTAGGGCCTTTTGGTGGCATGTGTGAAAGACATGGTGTATGAAATTGGCCTGAAAGTCAAGGTGCTAGCCTAGTTATGAGTATGCTGAGTAGTTGTAAGTCTTAAAATTAGGTATAAAGGATTTTTAAGCCTATTAAAAGGTTATATATCCATATATAAACTTTTAAATACCTCCTAATATGGGACATGAGCTTTTCAAGTCACCAATTTGGGTTTAAAAGGTGATTATACTACTATATTTCCTAAGAAACCTAACTATAGACCTATGGAATGATCTTGGAGATATTCCATTAAATGTATTTAGTTTTATTGTGATGGAATAGGAATTAAAAAACCATCATAAATAATTTAAACTCGTTAATTTTCATGATAACTCACTCTAATTACCTCTCGGGCCTGAGCATGCACCCAGTCTAGGGTTTTGGCCATTTCTTGGTTCACCCATTTATATAAGGTTTCAAATCCTAAAATTAGACTTGGAATATTATTATGATTTATTTAAAGTGAATATAACATTTTCTTGTATTTTCACATGTGTGAGGGATGTGTAGATCCAAATCTTAGTTTTCTAGGCTTAGAGACCTAATTAAGGGCTAATGGAAACAAGAATAGGGGGATTAAGTATACTTAAATTGAGCGTTTGATCATGAGATTTTAAATAGAGTAGGAAGAGATAAATGGGTACTCAAATATATGTTTTATTTTCTAGGATCATTTGTATAATGTTCTAGATAAGGATATTTATATGTTTTGAGGGCCATAAGGAGATGAAGACAAGTATGGGCCTTAGGTGTGAAATAGAGTATTAGAGAGTATAGGAATTATTTAATGGGATTTATAAAAGTTTTTTAAGGTAGAGAGAGGTAATTCATGAGATAAATTTCATTAATGAAGATAGAAGCAAGATTTGAGGCATTTCAGCAAAGGAGAACTAGTGAGGATTGTGAGTTTTTAATAATAAAAGAGGAAGTTTAAAAGAATTTCAGAAGAGTGTGTCATAAGCCTCTCCAATATTATATTTCTCACTCTCTCTCATTATCTTCTATATATTCAACCTTTTTTGGATTTGTAATGGATCCTTCACTTGAGTATAATGAATCCTAACTCATTTGTATGCCTTTGATCAATGAATAATACTAGTTTTACCTCCTTTTATGACTTTACTTAGTGTGTATGTATGGATACTTGATCTTATTAAGTGATCTGATTAATCTTCCTTGATATGATGTTCTATTCTAACACATATACACAATTTGAAAGCTTATTTTTCAAGTCATATTAAGTGTTAAAGTGAAGTGTAAGGGTTGAGTGAGTTTTCCTATTCATTAGTGTCATTTTAGACCTCTTGATTAGTCCTCCTAGCCTAATCATGTATCAAAACCTTAAGATTGAAACATTAATGTAAGAGATTTAGATTAGGAGTATTATATGTTCAAACTAATCTCATGGTCTACATGTGCAAATACAATTGGTTTCCAGTGGTCAATTAGTTTGGTGTATCATCTCCCTAGTTAGGTTTCTTTCATGTTATCCCTTTCCCTTTTCCTTACGAGCTAGTGGTGTAGAGTTGTGAGCATAATTGATACATCAGGGGAAGATAACCCTATAATCTAGAGGTTTAGTCCATTTACATTTCACCCACAACATAGGACTAATCCTATTGTATATCTCAAATGAGAGGGATTGAATCACCCTCTCAAGGGTGTAAATTTGAGATATAACACCAATATTGTGACAAGTTTAGTATACCTTGTTGGGATTTTTATCTCAACCAATAGTGTGATGATATCAATAGAAACTATCAATAGTTTAGTCTTGATGGCCACTACAAACAACCACCAAGTCTCGAACAACCCTATCAAAATTTTGAGCTCGATGGGTGCTTAGAATGTCGACAGGACTTCCACTAATCTAATTGGGGTTGTAGGCCTGATTAGCATTGGAACACCCTAAGAACCAGTTGGGTCTTTCTCAAAAAGGATTTTGAGAAGTTAAAAAAAATTTAACATGAAGTACATATACTCAAAATTAATCTCAATAACTAGGTCTATCCAATAGTGTGAAAATCAAAATAAAATGAAGACTTCAAAAATTTAGATCCAAACAACCACTCTATGTTAACATGATAAAAAATAAATAAAACCACATATCACTCTATTTTTGGATGATGAAACATAGCCTACCAACTATGGATGCTCCATTAAACACTTATGGTAATAAAAAAGACCATGAGCTCCCACTCATGAACCCGCTATGAGCTACTCTATAGTTTTACCATGTTTTGTAACTTTGGATGAATTCATCCAAGTCCATATTTAACTTCTCTATCCTTACACTTGACCAAGTACTCATATTAATCACTACCTCTTGTCTTCCTACTAATTTGAATGTCCAAAAAGACTTAAATCTCCTCTTTGGATGATAGTGGAGACTCTTCTCTCCAATTCTTGACTTAAAAATACATGTTTTCACTTGTTTGTCCCTTAACATATGGGTACAAATATGCTACATTAAAGATAGGTGAAATATATATTATGTTTGGAAGCTTAATCTCATAAGCATTAGCTGAGGATTTCCTCAAATTATTTGAAGGCCCAATATTATTCCAGTTGAGTTTATTGTGTTCAACTTTTATAAACATCTGCTTACTTAAATGTGCTAAAAATAAGTCTTAAAACTCAAACTTCAATTCTCTCCTTTACATATTAGCATGTTTCTTATATTTTATATCACTCCATTCAAGTCTTTTCTTGACTTCGTAATGCACATCATGCATAGGTTGAGTGTAGTATTTACCTTATGCACTTCTCCTAATCATATCAAATGTACTCCAAAACTTGCATACTCCTCTATGTATATTCCCATACACTATTTGAAAATAACTAAAACCTATACTTTGGTTGGTTGAATCATTGTAAGTAAACTCAGCTTGTGCCAAGACCAAATCTAACTATTTGGGATTGTTTCCAACAAAACATCTCAAAAGATTACCAAAACTTAGATTCAAAACCTCCATTTACCCTTTTTTTTTAGGGTGATAGGTTAAACTAAAATCAAATCTTATGCACAACTTCTTCCACAACATCCTCCAAAGGTGTCTAACAAACATTTTATCTCTATATTATATATGATTTATTGGCAACCCATGTAATTTTATAACTTATTGAAAGACCAAATTCATTATATGTTTGACATCAATAGTCTTATTACATGCTAAAAAGTGAGCCACATTAGAAAATATATCAACAAAAACAAATATAGAATCATTACCTCATTATTTTCTTAAAAATCCAAGAATAAAGTACATACTTAACGAATCCCATGGTTTATCTAGAATGGGAAATGGATGATGGCTAATATAAAAAACATTAGGAATTTTGCCTTTAGCACGTTGGAAAAATCTACACTTCTACACAAAATTCTCACATCCATACTCATTCAAAGCCAATATTATTTTTCACTTAATTGTGCCAAAGTCTTATCATACCTAAAATTATTAGCTAAACCTTTTTTGTGCTTTTATTTTAATAGGTTATCGCTCGTGGAACCTTGAGGTATACATAACTTATTCCCCTTGAAAAAAAATCCATCTTGAATCATGTACTCCAACCTTAAAGTTTTGTTTATATTTGTTGAATTATTGCATGTTGTCTATGCATATCAAAAATCCAAATCTTCATAAAATTATTTTATTGAATCAAACCCAATAGCTTCCACCTTGAGCTCATTCACAAAAAATAACTTGCCTATTTAAGGCATATGTAACTCTATTTGAATTCCTACTTCTATGTTTCAAAACAAAATAATATATTTGAAGAAATTTCACCCCCTCCATGTGTCTTTGATTGAGCTTACCTTAGTTTTTAATGACTTATAAAGCATGTTGGTATGTGTATAAAATGAACTCCTTGGAAAACAAGTAGTGCTTACACTTCTTGAGAGCTTGTACCATTGCATAAAACTCTTAGTCATAAACCAAATACTTATTTTGACATCATTCAATTTATCATTAAAATAGGCAATGGGCTTACCTTATTGACTTAACATTAATCCTATGGCTATTCCACGTACATAAAAATAAACCTAAAACACTTTTACAAAATATGGTAAGGCTAACACTGGTTTTTATGTCACTTTTCTCTTCAAAAAATGAAAGTTACTCTCTACTAAAATAATCCATTGAAATTTATTATTGTATCTATTCATAGTATTTGTAATGAGTGCACATATAATGTTGAAGTTTTTGATGAACTTTATGTAAAAATTGGCTAACCAATGGAAACTTATTACCTCAA
The DNA here is from genome assembly GCA_037957365.1 of Torreya grandis. Lineage (NCBI taxonomy): Eukaryota > Viridiplantae > Streptophyta > Pinopsida > Cupressales > Taxaceae > Torreya > Torreya grandis. Next base: position 71,953 of record JARHVA010001142.1, on the reverse strand, counting down.
AAATTATCTTTGGTGAATGCCACTCCAAAATTTCCCTCACATTTTAAAGTTCCATCCTTAAACCATCATTTAAAATTACAAATTCCATGATATCATATCCTCTTACATGAAACTACACTTCTTCAAGTTCACAAGTAATTTGTCTTATTTTAACTAATTGAAAACCAACTTCAAATGCTTGAAATGATCCTCTTTAAAATGATTAAAAATTAGTATGTCATCAAAATAAACTATCACAAACTTACCAGTAAAAGGATTTAATACTTCATTCATGAGTCTCACAAATGTTTTAAACTTGTACGTAATGGTTATCTTATTAATTTCACGTGAATTTGTACACATTATCCATTATCCACCTTTATTGGGTGATAACATAGCTAAAATTTCACATGGTATTAGATTATATTGAATTAAACCTTTCCACAACAACTCTTGTAGTTATTTATTGCTATTTTCACTCTCTATTGGAGTCAATCTATAAGTTACTTTATCAGTGAAACTTACTTCTGACACTAGATCTATATGATGATAAATGCTCCTTACAAATAATAGTCCCTCCAACAACTCCCTTGACACAATATCAACATAATATTTAAACATATTATGGATTTACATAGGAAGATCATTCATCTTAGTGATTATCACAACTTGCATAGGATTTTAAACTAGAACAAAACATTCTATTCCTCCTTAGCCACCTTTAAAAACTCTTTACCAAATAACAACATCACTTTTAAATTACTATCCTTCTCATCTCCTCTATCTTTGAATGGAATCGATATGAATCTATTTCCATCCTTCATTATGGTGTAGGTTTTTTCTCTTTCTTCATGCATGACTCTCCAATCAAACTACCATGGCTTTCCATTGGCACATGACACACATCCATGGGAATAATACCACATAAAATTTCATCCTGAATCCATCTGAAAAATCACCATACATTACTCATTCACAACCACTTGATGCCATTTAAGCAACCACTTGATGCCATTTAAGCAACCACAAAACCTTATATGGTGTATGGTATACCATCTATTTCATCCCAAGTTTTTCTACCATCTCTTGAGAAACCAAACTACTTGTGTTACTGCTATCAATCACAACTTTGCAAAATGTACCTCTAGATTTAAAAATAGTTTGGAATAAAATCTTTCTTTGTGTCAATTCATTCACCTTCTTGGCTAGTTTGAACAACACTCTATTCATCAATATAGCCTATCCTTGTTTTGGCTCTTTTATATGTACCAGGGACCCAACACTCTCTTCATTCCCAAAAGATATAAGGGTTTTTCCTTCAATTATCTTATTATTATTCTGAGGGTTTTCTTGACACTAATTTTATTTATTTCTAGTATACCCAAAACATTTACCTTGAAATACTCCACCATTACCTCTTCTAAAGGTTCCTCTCCATTTAAAATAATAACCTCCTCTTTTACCTAAATTTTGATTCTAGGAATTTCTTGCCTTTCTATCATGGGTTTGTTATCTTCTAACACCAATACTTTATCCTCATCCTCTTGAATACCTCCCTCTACCCATAGATTTTTCTTGTTATTTCCTTAACAAATTATCTTCTACATTTAATGCACATTTATATTCTTCTGCCATGATTCTTAGGTTTAGCAAACTAATTTCATCTTGTTTGAAAAAATGTATTCCATTTAGATATATTTCTACCTTATCCTAATCATACTCTATATGTCCATCTCTTATAGTAAGTCTATAAATATCTTTAGTGTACTCTTTGATGTTAATCTCCCTTTATCTCAAATTATACAATTTTATAAACAAGCTCATTTAATAATCAGAAGGCAAGAATTTGGCCTTCAACTTTTTCACCATCATATCCCAAGATTTTATCTTCTCCTTACCTTTCTTTAGTCTCTTAGTTTACACATTATCCCCTCATAAATTGGCATGGATATTTATCTATGTGCAAGAAAACTTCACCTTCTTGTGTTTTTCATAGTCAAAATACATCTCCATCTATACTATCCAATCTAAAAGATCCTTAAGAATCAAAATTTCATTGTATTAAGGTGTTTCCAGCTTTGGTTTACTACCAAACCTTGCCATAGCTCTAATAAATATTATCTATGCTTCATTTTCCATATCCTCTACTCCAAGATCATGAACTCCTTCATCTTCATCCTCACTCATGTGCCAATCATGAGTTCCTCTTCTTTGTGTTGTTTCCATTACATCCAACCTTGCTTACATTTCTCTCATAATTTTTATTAAGTCTATAACTCAAGGTCATCTTAGTATTTCCCTTATTCTAATAGCTTACCTCTGTGTGCCATCACTTTTCACAAATAAAATTCTCTTTCATAGCTGGCCAATAGACTCAGCTAGAATATTCTCTCATGAATAATCTCTAATAAGGAAAAACATTGATTTAATACCAATTAGTGAAAACACATATAGGGAATCTAATTTAGAGTAACCTTTAATTATGTGGTGTTTAGTTTGAGAACACACACACCATGGACCAACTCAAATTGACACTTTCAGATCTCCCACATAAGAACACATTCTCTTCATTTATAAAAAAACATTACAATGTTTAAAAACATAGTTGACATGCAGGAAAATAAAATAAAAATTATCTAATAGTAGTGGTTCTTTTACTAATTTAGATGTTTCCAAAAAATAACCTCCCTCACCATCAACCATCCCCATATAAAAATGGTATTTTACCCTTTTAAAGGATGGAATGGAGTGATCCTTCACATTCTCTAAGACTCATGACATTCCAATTTCTATGAAAGACCCTGTTGGGTTCATGAAATTCATAAAGAATAAAAATTTACATTTAAATTACTTCTTCTAGACCCTATCAGGATTCTTGGACATTTTAGGTAATTTAAAACACTTAGTGATTTTATTTTAAATTTTTATTCTCAATCGACACTATGAAAATATCGGTAGAATCCATTAGGATTTTTTCTAGACTAACATTGTGATGAGCTCAAGGGATTTTTATCCTGACCAACACTATGATGAGCTTGATATACACTGTCAGGATTTTGGGACTGATGGCCATTACAAAAAACCACCATGTCTCCAATGACCCCATTTGGATTTCAAGATTGATGGACACTTATAATTTTTATAGGACTTTTGTTAACCTAAATTGGGTTTCTAGTTCAATTAGCATTAGAACACCCCAAGTCCTAGTCAGGTTTTTCTCAACAAGGATTTTGAGAAGTTATAAAAAAAGTAACACTAAATACTTATAATAAAAATTGATCTAAAAAATTAGGTATTTACAATAGTGAAAAATGGAAGAAAATGGAGACTTCAAAAATTTAGCTCCAAACAACCACTCTATGCCAAAATGACAAATAAACAAGAAAATCATATATCACTCTATTTTTGGGTGATGAAACATAGTTTGTTCGCTATGGATGCTCCAGCATCAATTAGTTAGACATTATTTAATTTAATTAATTTTTTTTGACATTGTTACTTTCATTAAAAATTGGTGCCTTTCCATAGCAATTGAGAAAATGGTTGAGTTTTGTCAGCTAAATGAGATATAAATAATTGAATGGCCTAAAATTTTCCTTGTAAACTTCTCAGTTGTTTTAATCTTATGGGCCGAGTCATATCAACAATAATATGTAATTTATAAAAATCAACCTCAATACTATGTTGGGATATAATAAAATCCAACAACTTTTTAGATTAAATACAAAAGACACACTTTTAATATTTAACCTAATATTGTATTTTTCATAATCATTCAAAAAAAATTTGGAAATATTTAGTACATGATCTTCACATTTATTTGATTTACCCAAAATTTAACCAACATAATCCTCATTTATGTCATGCATGTAATCATGAAATATATGATTCATATCCACTTGATAAGTAGCATCAACATTTTTAAGTTCAAAAGGCATGGCCATATAAAAACTGTACTCCATGGGGTAGTGGAAGTAGTCTTGTATTGATCAACAATATTTATCTTAATTTGAATATAGCCAACAAATCCATACATAAAAGATAGTATCTCATACCTAATGGTAAATTTAACAATCATATCAAAATTGGGTAGATGAAAGACATCATTGGGGCAAACCTTATTCAAATATCTAAAATATGAGCAAATGTAAAATCACTCGTCAAGTTTTAAGTTTAGAAAAATGTTGGAAATCTAAGGTGAATAATCGATGGATTATATAAATCACATATTTGAAGATTTTGGATTTCATTTTTAATAAATAGAACATCTTTAAGATGCATACTTATCTTTCACATAATTTTTTTATTATTAGGATGGACAACTAGATTATGAACCATGATGGATGGATCATTACCAAGCATATTGGAATAAGCCCAAACAAATAATTTAAGAAATTTTGTCAAAAGTTATTTATGGTATTTATCTTCTTGTGGTGTCATCAACACACTAAGTAAAAAAAAATTAGGATATTATTTAATATCACAATTGAAATCATTTGTATCCTTGTAGATTAATGTGTATTGATCCTCAATATATGGAGTTATAAGTAAAGAATTAGGAACAACTATTGGGATATCATATTCGATAAGAGAAGGCTCACATTTACCAAGGTATGCATGGTGGATAATTTTATGAATGAATCTTGATTTATGATGGAAATATGATAAATTAGCATATAATACCACATATTCTAAAAAGTATTCATCATTAGAAAAATTATGAATATTAAGTCTTTCAAATGAAGTGACTTCATCAATCAGCTCAGGATATATAAGTTCTAAGGATGTAACATTATAAACTTCATTTTGATAATATGAAATAAACATGGAAAAGTGTATATGTAAATTTTTATATGTTTAAGTGAAATACAAATTATAAGCATTAAGAGTCTCATGATTTATGTGTAAGGGTTTCTCTTTAGCTATAGTGTCTATATTATATCCAATACCTAGCTTAATTTGATTAAAAGTGGGGATTTTTTTTTGGATTGATAAAATAGGGTTATGAGGTTCCTCACCTATTTTTATTCATAATATATATAAAGTTTTACAAAAAATATCATAAAATTATCCAAAAGGCTTATAGAAGTAAGTTGAATATGATACCATCATCTCAGTACAATTAACCAGAAGATAAACAAAAAGTTAAAGAACAAAGAACCAACTACTACAGAACAAGTAGAAGCTATGAAATAATGCATCAAACTTAGTGAACTATAGATAAGCACCAATTTTTATAACCAAGAGTTCTTATGTATCCATTTCTGATGTATCCTTATCTTACATAAAAAAGAATGGGGGATGTGGATCTTAGGTTCAAATTTGTTCTAGTGAAATGTACCAAAATGAGTCCATTTTGTAAACCAGCCTAAAGTTTGAAGGATAAATTTTAGGAGAATCTTGAGGGAGCTAAAAACCTTTTTTACATTACACATCTTTCCATTTAACAATCTCAATTATTTTAATAAAAGGATACCAAACCCTTATATCAACAACTAGATACCAAAGTGAGGGATACTAAAATTTTAACCCAATCTAGTATTTCATAGAATGTATAACAATATGAAAATAAAAATCATCCTTGGTAAATCAATTAAAATATTGATTTTAGAATGGGTCTCCTTATATTTAACATAGTAGGCAGTAACATCCATCTATTGGAGAAACAATAATTTTTTTTTAACAAAAGGAGGTCATAGTTTTAAAATAGACTCCATAAATTCCTTTCTGACCGATAGAGTGGCATTCCTCATAGACTCCTATTTCATAGTTTTGAACTTCTGTAATAATCTCTAATGACATAGGGTGCTCTACTCTCAACCATAAGGAAGAATTGGCTTCCAAATTATTATACCTTTTTTCCTCTTAAAATCATATCTATTTTAATTATAGATGTAATACATAAAATCCCTTACCAAAATCTCACCAAGCTATTTAGATTCCATGTAAAAATAAAGTTAAAATTAGATTATGTAAAAATCTTCACATAAAAGATTTTTTATCTTCCTTAGAATAAAGCATAAAAACTTTTTCAAACATAGCTAGGGAAGCAAACTCAGATAATTGATTGGATATAACCCTTTTAAAACATCCATTTAAACCACTTTTTATTTCAAAATCACAATATAAACCTTATGAGGTCTCCTGCAAGAAATGTTTTTAAACCCAATTTACCTGCCAAACTAAAAAAATCTTGTATATTTTTATTTTTCTCTTAAATATTTTTTTATATTGGGCTTCCTTAGATTATTGATCAATAATTTCCTTCATAAGCTAGCAATTAGTTTATCTTGATCCTTTATGACTTGAAGAGCCTTTTTCAAAGGTGAATTAGAGTGTTTGGAATTTTAGAGCCTTTTACTCACATAATTAGACTTATCTCCAAACAAGTGTCATTTTTGCAACTTGGAAGAAATAAACTTATCTAAAACATACTATGAATTAATATTAAACTAAAATTTTTCCTACATAGGCCTTTTTCTTTTCCCTTTTCCAAAAGAAACTTTCTTAGGTTTAGTCTTATAAAAAGTAAGAAAAAATGTACTTATTAATAGTTTATTACCCAAATCCTTTAGAATATGCCTATCTAGAGAAAAACAAGAGATATTTGAGTAGAAACAAAAAAGATCTCAATAAATACAACAATAATTATTTACTAAGCTATCCATAATAATTAATTTTATAACCCATTGATGAGATAGTGTCCTAGGATTACCAATTTACACTACAAGAGCCATTTTCTCAAAAAATTTAAGCATGAATAAAGGAATATTCATATAAATATTATGTCTCAAATGCATAAGTAGAATAAAATGATACCCAAAAATTACATTATAAAGACGCTCATAATTAATATACTTTTGAATAAATTCTTTCACTTCAGTCCAAAAGGAAGGTAAAGATTTATAGACAAAACCTTTGTATCAAATACATAATCCCCATGTTGAAGAAACACATCTTTACAATTAATAGTCTTGGATTTAAAAATATAATGCTTCTCTCCTTCTCTTATTAAGCCCATAACTCTAGAAAGAAACTTTTAATTAATTTTCACCTCTAGTCTTTTTACCCTAGATTTACCATCTTTCAGAGTCTGAGAAAAATCTAAAGAAACATCCTCATAAAACCCAAAAAATTATGAAAGAAGGAGATCCACCCTGCCTCACAAAATACCTTATAGCATTATTGGTTTAACCTAAGATCATCATGATAAATGGGTTATGAACATTTCACAATCCCCATTTTGGCTATCCATAGTGAAGTAGTTTTGAATAAAATAAAATAATGAACAAACCTTTTGAAAAAAAAAAAAAAACACCACACCTCCATGGAAACCATAAAAAACATAAAATGATGTGTCATCATTAGATGTAAGATATGAATAAAATCACAAAAAGGAAACATGATGATATCCATCAATTCTCTTAGAGAAAGTCATTGTGGCAAGGATAATCCTACTATATTTGAAGTATATACCAATGAAGGGGAATAAAATCTCAAAAATATGAAAAATGAAAATATATAAAGAGTAAATTAAATTACTCCCAAAAAAGGGGGAAGTTACCCAAGCTATATAAATTTGTCTAGAAAACATTTCCTTATAGTTGAAGAAACTAATTCAATGATAGTTATTTGTAAACCAATTTTAACTACTCCAACTGATTCCTATAACAACTTATAAGCATTATATTTTCGTCCCTTTTTCTTAGCTTCATATGAGATCATGGGTGAAGCAACACATTTAGTTTGAAATAAGGAGCAATCAAACTCAACTTCTTTATTTTTTAAGAAGGTGACCTTTAGATCTATAGGAATAATATTTTCCTCTGAAATATTATCTAGTCCAGATCAATGTAGAATACCATCCCCAATAATTGGCATTGGATGTCAATCCTGTTTAAAACAATAATTTCCCATAAACACATCTTCAATAGATGGAACTAAAATATCAGTGATTTGAGTCTCTAAATCTTCATTAAAGTCAATTATCATACCTTGATCTCTATTTAATTCATCTTAATCTTGAGATTCCATAAATTGAGACATATTTTGAATAGAATGTTAAGAATGATCCATAAAAATGCTACCCTTATCCTCAAAAACCATATCATTTCCTTCCTCAATTTTTTTTAAAAAAAATAGGATATACATCTTGATTATGAAATAAATTAGGCTCCTATATTAAAGAAGGTGTAAATCCCTAGATTGATAATCAATCGTATCTTTTAATTCGAAACAATTTTGCTTTTTCTTCTACCAAAATTTCCTCAAACCATTAATATTTCCAAATACTATATGTTTTCATCAAAGAATCATGAAAAGATGCTACCAAAGATTCAAAATAAGGCATATTTATCTTAGTTTCAAATTTTAGTAACTAACAAATTCATGATCATCATTCTTCAAAATCAAGGCTTTTGTATCTTTGCCAACATGATCCAATTGTACTTTAATCTTTGAAAATATATCATCATTTCTAAAATATATTGGATCTACTTCACACATCTTTCTATAGAATTTCCCATTAATTGGCAAACTTCCATTCTTCCAATACTCTAATGGAAGGGCATATATCCTAACCCAAACCTTCACTTGAATAATATAAGGATTCTCTCTCAAAATAATTTACTTCCAAGGGAAAATATTAATCTTATTGCCTTTGAACTTATAAGAGCTATAAAGAATAAAGTCCCTTTCACTCTTAGTTTCAAATTTAGTTACAAACCAACCTTTTACTAGATAGTGAAGATTATTTTCATGGAAAACTTTCCAATGTTATTTCAACCAATTCTCTAATTGAGATGCATTCTATTTCCTACCATGTATGTTTTGAATCCAAATCCTAACATTCATTCAAGACCAAAGCCTTTGGAATTTTGACCTTTCCAAGATTTGTAAAATATAAATAAACAAATGTATAATTAAGGTCCAAACCTAATTTAATAATGCTAATATGATGTAAATCATTAGTTTTAAATAATCTTGGTGAAGGAGTCACTTTTGGAGTAACTTAATTTTACTTATGCCCTCTTGGAGTGTGACAATATAGATTTGAAGAAGGTAGACCTATATTTTTTTTATCATCTTCAATAATTTGATCAATGTTAACCTTCTCTATTAGATAAAGTTTAATGTATCGAAATATTGTTGAAATAATATGTAAATTTTATTTTCAAAGTTCAGAAAGAAAAGGCCAATCCACAATCACCCTTGAGCACTTTTCCCATAACCAAAATATATTCACTAGATCATGAAATGATCCATGAGTACCTTTACTCCTAATCTCATCATCTTATTCCAATTCTTGTTCCTTACCCCTTCTATAGCTTATTCAAAATTTCCTTCTATAACTTCTAGTATGCCCACTATAGATCTTAATATTGATCCTAAAATTTTGGTATTACTTGAACCTCTTGTTTTAACTTTTAAACTCACTGAATCAAGAAAGGGAGACTATGCCTTGCTTAAAATGTAATTTATTATTATTCTAAGGTAAATTATCAATTTTATAATTCCTTGCTCATTTTAGCCTAATATATTATAGTTGTATCCCATATTATTAACACATGTGTATCCTTTTCTATATTGCTTTCAAGTAATTTGGTATGGACCCATATATTTTTTTGGTTGAGTAATATTGAGACAAATGCCCATAATAGGTTGCTTACCCTTATCTTTAGGAGGTGGTATGCCATTAAACATGGAGTATGTCAAAGGCCATCTAACATCTTGGGGAGTAAAATATAATTTTCCAATACCACATATTCATAAAAGGATTCATCACAAGGAAAATTATCAAGATTAAGTCTCTCAAATAAAGTGTCTTCATTAATCAACTTTAGATATGTAAGTTATAAAGATGTAACATTATAAAATTTATTTTGATAAGATGTACTAGACTTGGAAAAGTGCATATGTAAATTTTTATATTTTGAAGTAAAATATAGATTAGAAGCATTAATAGTCACATGATCTATGTAGGAGGGTTTCTCTTTAGATTTATGTGTGTGCACTATATCCAAGACCTAATTTAAATTGATTAGTAGTGGGAATTATTGGTTTTATAATGTCTTATTAATTTAACCCTAATACATTATAGTTACATCCCATATTATTAGCACATTTGTATCCTTCACCATATTACTTTATAGTAGTTTGGTATATACCAATAGATTGTTTTGGTTGAGAAGTATTGAGACAAGTGTCCACCATAGGTTGCTTACCCTTATCCTTATAATGTGGTATGCCATTAAACATGGAGGATGGGAAAGGTCACCCAACTTCTTAGGGAGTATAGTATAATTTTCCAACACTAAATTTTTGCATGTCACCTCTATATTTTATAGGGCAACATGGTGTGAGGTTAAGCTTTTATAAATGCTCATATATGGTATTAAATTGTAATCCTCACCATCATTATCATCTTCAGCATGAGTATCACCATTGGTGTTACAAGTTTCACCCACACCATATGTGTAAATTTTTTCCTTGGGAATAGGTTATTGAGGTGTTATGATCAATGGATAGGGTATGTTGAGGTGTGGGATAATGAATTCTATGGGTTTTGTAAATTTGTAGAATTAGAAGGGGACATTTTTTTTATCACAAGTATAAATATGACCTTAATCATCTATGTGATGTATATGGAAGTGAATTCATAACACAAATCAATGGTATACAATGTAAAATGTCATAATCACTTCATTAGATATTACTTGACAACACATAACTAGAGTCGTAGGCCCAACAATTACGTTCAATACAATTATTATTAGGAGAATTTACAGTTGATATTAAAATATTTTGATGACCATTACCAAAGCTGTAATATAATTATGATAAATTCATGAATTAAGGAATGCATCACTACATATATTAACTCCTAAACTATTTTCTACGAGGACCCTCTTGATTCTTATATGATTGATTCTATCTTAAATGTAAAAGGTAAAGTTTTGATCAATAATTTATTTAGAGGTAAACTCCTTGAGTTTAAAAGAGACGAGGTTTTCACTACTATTTAAATATTTAACTATAAAATTAAAGTAGTTTGGTTCAGTATTACTAGTACAATAACATTCCAAAAGATATCACATAATATGCCTTTGAAACCAATTGATTGTGTAAATAAATCTAAGATGGAAATCTTGGATTGAGTATTCTGAAGTTGGTCCATGAGATCATAAGGTTTAGGCACTTTAATTAAAATCCTATAAGGATAATGGTGGGGTGTGGGGGGGGGGGTTATGAGATTAAAGGATTCAAGATGACTATTTTGGTTAAACCCCAAATTGAACTTGAGAAATAGAAGGAGAGATTTTGAAATTGAAATCCCCACCTCTTTGGCTTTTTAAAAAATTTATTTCATATTGAATCAACATATGATAAATAATATAAAACCTATTACTAATAGGAGGGATTTTTTTTATCAAGTGCAAGGGTATCATCACATAAAAATTTATAAACAACCATATCATGTATCAATCCATAAGTTACTATTCTATGATAAATTCTAAGAAAGAAACATGGAAACATTGATAATAAACTTAATAACAACCTTATGAGCTATGAATCCCCATACCTTTTTTGTAAATGAATGAAATATAAAAATTTATTCTATCCATGAAGAAGGAAAAGAAACACAATCCTAAACATAAGATACCAAGATAAAGTAAACCAAAAATAAGAAAAGATGACATGATTCAAGCTAAGGAAAGATTAATTATAAGGCACAAGTAAAGAAAGGGTTTTAATGAAATCCTAAAAAAATCATAAAATTAGGAAAAGAACAGTCTCTAAGGTGTTGGGGGTTATAAAACCATAGGTTGTATCATTCAAAGAAAAAAGGGATTCACCAAAATATTATAACTATTTGTGGTTTAGGGTTAAATATAAAGTGCACAATCACCTAAAACATTGGCACAAGCTAGATATATGATATATTAATAAACCATAGCAATCAATTCTAACCTTGGCCTAAAAAATAGTAACTAAAAGTAAAGAAAAATGATTAAACAAGTAATGAAAATTAAGACATAATGAAGATAATGGAAAATAAACACACCAATTCACTATTCTAAAAATATAGAGCTCAAATAGGATATAAAGGTTATTTAAACTAAAACCCTGTAATCTAGATCTAAATAATACAAGGAGAAAAAATTGATAATTTTTTGATTATGTACCATATAGAATTAATAGGCCATCAAATGTATACATGTATAATTTTAAAATATGTACCCTAACACCAAATTTGTACTCTATTAATTTTTAAAGTTTTATAAAATTTAAGGTAGGTGCATTATCAAATCTAGAGTAAGATTGTGTGTTCACTTTGATAAATTGATGGTCTATATTTGAAATACATCTTCTTTTTTATCTTTTACCTAATTCACCACAACATTGTAAGCTTAATAAAATAAGTGTAAGGTTAGATGGCTTAAGAATCCTCTAGCAAGTTGTAGCTACATATCACATGTGCATGGAATCAAAGCCAATGTATTTCTCATGTGTGTTATTAGAATGTTGAGAGAGAGATTTGACTTATTTCCTTGGTAAATAAAGTGAAATGCCTCTAAGAGGATTTATATATACATACTTATCAATTTTGAATTAGGAACCTATTAGCATACAATCCAACCAATATAGCACATAAGAAATAACAATCACAATTCTAAACATTGAAAAGAGGTGAAGCAGGACACAAGGGCCAACCAAATCAAAAGGAACAAAATTGGTAGTTTATAAATTGTAGTCCTATATAAGAAAAGGTAGGGTACAAAGAGAGGGATAACACAAGATACCTACAAACATAAAATAAACTAAGAAGGGAGAGAAACCTAGAAGAAAGAGACCAAAAGAGACTATATGTAGAATAAGGGGGAAGATGAAAGAGTATGAAAAAGTGCCAATAAGAATCTAATTTTAACCAATGATATATACACATAAAACAACACTAAAAACATTTCAATAATAATCCTTGTATAAAAATTAGGTGTCTACACAAGGTTGGGTGGAGTTTAAAATAATTTTACATAATATTTATATTAACACAACATCAATGACCTCTTGAAAGGACTCATGGTCATTATTGTGAAGATGAAATTGGATTTGACTCAAACTAAGAGTGCGAAGTATAAGAATATTTAGAATAGATATTTTATAGAGTGGGAATGACTCAACTAAAAAGTTTGAAAGCATGGACATAGTGCACCTTTGCTAGAGGGGCATAAAAAAAAATTAATAATTGGAGACCACCACCAAAAACTTTGATTGATGGATTACTTTTATTCAACCAATGTAAGGAAGGAGTCATCATCAAAGTCCACCCATGATTATTACTCCTCTTGTTGGGTCCCTTCTAAAGTTGCCTACACTAAATTAGAAAAAAATTCAAGGTATTTCCTATGGGTGAACTTTTAAGGCAATTGAGGGTTCTATCATATCACTTGGGATATTTGTTATAATCCAATATCTTTGGGAAGGATTTATTAAAGTGTAATAAGGTGGAGGATGATTTCATAATGTGAGGATTATTTGATTTTTAGAATTTAAGAATTATGGATATTCAAAATCCATGGAATTAGAGAAGTATTAGTTAATTAATTTAGATTAATTAACTAATAGAATAGGATGTTCATGGGATTGGATATGGTTATGGAATAAAATATTAATTGACTAGGGGGTGATGAATAGTGAAGGATATGGATGTTATTGTAGATATAAGATTAATTAGTTAAAATTGATATGAAGTATGTAATTTTAGGTGTATATATTTTCCCTTATTTTAGAAGGCATTATATGATGAATGGAGTAATGTATTTTAAAATAAATAATAAACCAAAAAAATGTGGATGAAAAATTAGATGATAATTATGAAAGAATGTGATGGATGATGCCCCCTCAAGAGGACATGCATAGATGAAGGATACAAATGGGCTCTTGAAAAAGAGAGAGACAATCTATAATTAAAGAATAAATGGGTAGGTGATGAATAAATAGGAGTTGGGATGTAGGATGTGATTATGAGATTAATTTATGGATATAATTAACCCACTCGAGCTAATGCTTAAATGCTTTGATATTTGATGATGATGGACCGAGTTGCCCCAAGCAGGGTGAAACTTGCAAGCTTATATGGATAACTAATTAATTGATTGATTTTCAAGCATAGATAAAGGTTTTAACCTATTACAAAAATTAATAATGATATGAGGGGAATGGGAATGGGAATGAATAATAACCAAGCTTACCTTAGAAACCCCATGTAACTGAGTTTTTCTTGCATAGTCCAAACAAACTTTAGGCCAAATCTAATTCTTCCTTTAGGGAGGTGTGATTATGGATGGATGATATTAACCAAGGGATCAAATTAAATTAATTTAGATAATGATTATGTGTTTTTCTGTTATAATTATGATGAATTGATTTTCCCCAAGTAGGTTGAAATTGGGATATGCTACAAATTTTGATATGCCCCAAGCAAGGTAAAATCTACAAGTTTGGATTAAAAACATTGGTTTAAGATTTAAGTGACTACAATTAATACTATATTATCATCTTGATGAATATTTAAAAATGGTGATAGGTTAAAACAAACCTATGTGCAAATGGTATAATGACTTTTCAAATAATGAAGAAACTAAAAAAAAACCAAGAAAATGAGGATGCCCTAAAGGGATGGAATAATAATTTGAAGAATGATGTGATGACATGTTAAGGGATATCAATCAAGGATGAATATTAATTGTATATGCATTATGTATTTCAAATTTGACCTATGAGTTATTGAAGAAATTAAGTTCACATAATATGTATAGACTTACTTCATCATGGGGACATAAATCTTAGTACAAAAAATGACCAATGTCCTTGAGAAGAACACAACCCATGAGAAGACATGAAGGTAAAATTTAATCTTGATGCTAAGTAATTGGGAAAATATGATTGGAATAAGAAAAATTGATTCCCATGCACAACATGCATAAACATTGAGATGAAAGATGTGTATGCGTCAATAAATGAACTTGATAAGATTTTTTTTCATTGAAGAAAGAAGTGAAGGAAATGTGTAATCATGGATGTTAAATAAGTGCAAGCTAGTGACCACACCCTTATTTTTGATGATAAGATGGATGAAATAGGAAATATTTGATAATGAGGTCTCAGATAAATGGATGATGGTGAGGATGAAGAACCATTAGTGTTTGATATGAGTGCTTACTCATATAAGAATAAAAGAGTAATTATGGAAGGTTTCCAAAAGGATAAATACCTTTAAAGGATATGTTTTTGGGAAAAAGGAATGATTTGTAACGTGAAAACTAAACTAAGTGAAATCAAGGAAGAGAAAAATGAAATGAAATAGAGAAATAAGATGAAGAACAAAATACAAAAGATTGGGGTGAGGGTGGAGATGAATAATACATAGATTAGGGAATTGAAATAATTTACAATGGAATTTATGCTATTGTGTATGGGAACAATATGATGAGAGATGTGGTAGAAAATTAAAGTGGTTAAAAGAGGTGTAAAGTAGACCAAGGAAAAAATGGAATGGTGAGGAAAATGAAGGATAAGGAAAAACATGGAAAAAAGGGAAATGGGCGATCAAAGGAGTGAAATAAGGAAACAAAAAGGATGATAAGAGAGTGAAGAATTAGGTGGTATAGTGATCAAATAAGCATTGATAGGAAAAGTGATGGTGAAGAAGGTGATGAGCCAAATGGTGGATCAACTAATGGCTTTGGAGAATAAAATGGAATGAAAAATGTCCCAAGGGTTCAAACAAGAGGATTAAAGTAGAAGATTGGTGGAGATAGAGGCATGGCACAAGGAGGGATGTTAATAAATTGTTAAAAGGGATTGATAGGCTGAATGAGTGACTAAAATAGATTGATAGGCTGAAAGAGATGAGGTGATGGGTAGTGATGGTGTGAGTAGGTTATTATGGAGGAAGAATGTAATAACATTATTAGGGATGATAATGGAAATGAATGGTAATAATGATAATAATATTGGCTAAGATTACCTCATAAAACCCATGTAATTGAGCATCACCTACATAGTCTGAATAGACCTCAAGCCAAATTAGTTATCTTGAAAGGGGAGGGATGATGATGATAAAAATATGATGATTGATGTTGATTTGAATTTTATTATTCAAATATGGATGAATTGAATGATATAAAATACCATGATGACTTGGCCATAATGTGTTTAAGGATGAACCCCAGATCTAAAAGACAAGTGACAAAATGTATCTTGATATGGAAAAAATAGGATAAAATTATTATCATATGCCAATGGATAGACTCAAGTACAAGCATGAGAAAACACCATGACATGGAAAACCCATGATGACCTTATTGATGCATATGGAGTGATTCAGGGCACAAAAATAAAATTAATCAAACAAGAAAGCAAGCAAACACACACAAACCCAAAAATAAAATCAACATAAAACATCTTGTCATTAATCGAGTTAAAATCCTTGTGTGAAAGCTCAATGATATAGCTAGATGGTGACCCAAGAAAGGATACATGTAAGGGAGTGGATGTGGAAACAATGTTCCCAATGAAGTGACTGCCTCCTAGGTCAAAATTAACAAAATATTTAAGCCCAACCAAAAACAAGAGTGCTCATAAGAACTCTGGGGTTTATGGCTTTATATCACTAGTTTTTGTATTTTCTAAATTTTTCTAATGTTTTTGGACTTTTGGAATAAACATAGATAAAAAGGTGTCTAAGATGTGTGTATACGAGTTAATAACAAATGGAAAATTGACTCTAGCAATAGATGTGTAAAGAAAGATGGGATGTGAAGGAAAAATGAATGGATACACCCAAAAGGAAGCTCTCCAAGGATCACAAGACATGGAAGTTTTGCCCTATGTCACTATGATATCTTGTTGTAAAGAACTTGCCACATTTTGATCTATCAAAACTTGTTGCACCTTGTAGTAGTTATAAATCACCATCAAGGTCAAAATGAGAAAGGGTTTGTTGGATAATGATATGGATTGGATGGAATGAAATGGAAGGATGTAGACCTACCCCAAAGCATAGGGACACCCAAAAATAATGGAATTTTACATGTGGCACCAAAAAATGGGTTTCACCATGGTAATTATCCAAGATGCCATAAAAATGGTTTTTTCCTTTGGACAAACTATTTCTCTTTATCTTTTTTTTTTTGGTTTTTTTATTTTTTTTAATTTTTTTAATTTTTTTAATATTTTTTTTCTTTTTGGATGGACATAAATCATATAAATGCTTAAGGTACATGATATTCATGGGCTCATCTATCTTTTCCATCTTTTGTGGCCAATATGTAAGTACCATAACTGTACGTAGTAGTGATGATGTATGGACCTAGCCAATTAGGCTCAGACTTGCCTTTCTTCTCCCATTCTAAATTTATATTCCTTATATTTTCTTTAAGCATAAGGTCACGAACTTCAAACTCTTGAGATTTTTTTTTTAAAAAATAATTATGATGCATCTTATTTTGATAAGTCTTGAGATGATTTAATGTTGTCAAAATTTTCTCATCAAAGAGTTCTAGCTCTTGTAGCCATGCAACCATGTAATCCTTATCATCAATGACATCCTACAATGAAATGTGTAAGGAGGGTAAATTGATTTCAATAGGTAGGATTTTTTTTTATCTAAGGACTAGGGAATGGATTATAACACCTATGGGAGTGAAGATGTTGTTTGGTAAGCCCATTAGTTAATAAATAATTATAAATCCCAGTCATGACTAAAATCATTAACAATAATTTTGAGTATTTTAAGTATTATTTTGTTAGATGCCTTAGATTGGCCATTGCCTTGTGGATAATAAGGAGTAGACCATCTATGTTGGATATGGAAGTGAGAATAAAGGGATTTAATGTCCTTATTCTTGAAGGATTTTCCATTATCATAAATGATGTTGGATGGGATTCCATACTGACAAATGATATGATTAGAAACAAATTTGGATATTTTCTTCTTGGTTACATAAGTGAGAGGGATTGTCTCAACCCACTTTGTAAAATACTCAATAGTAGTTAGGATGTGATTATGACTGTCAGATGAATTGGGGTTTATCTTCCCTATGAGATCAATTCCTCTTGTTAAAAATGGCCAAGGAGTTATAATTGGTTGCATTTCTTGTGATTGAGCATGAATCAAATCATCATGATTATGGAAAGCAACAAACCATTTGACATATGCATATGCATCAGTTTCCATAGTCGGTTAATAGTATCATGTGTGAAGGAGTCTCCTAGTAAGGACCATTCCACTAATATGGGTACTAAAACTTCTACCATGAACATCTTTTATGGTTAAATGACCCTCTCTCAAATTTAAACAATGAAGTACGGATCTTGTTAGAGATCTATATCTCAACCTAGTTAGAGGTAGGAGTGTTCAGGTCCTTCCAACTCTAGCTCAACATGGGACTAACCCCAGGTTATGGGTATCCTATAATGGGGTTAGACCTCTAGGATTTTTAATAAGTCTAGCTCCTCTGTTTCATCATTTTAGCTCATTCTCACTACTAAAACCTATTAATGACCAACGAAAAGAGGGGGGGGGAGAGAGAGAGAGAGAGAGAGAGAGAGAGAGAGAGAGAGAGAGAGAGAGAGAGAGAGAGAGAGAGAGAATGAACACTAATGAATTAATCACAAGACTAGATTGAGGATTAAAAATATATATCATACATTAGTGTTTCATGAATAGGTTCACAAAATGATCTAGGTTAAGGGAAATGATGAAGAGGTCTAGAGGAAGACACTAACTAGTCACAGTATCCACATATAGGCTTCAATCTAGAGATGTAGAGCACTAAACATGACCTACATAATAAGATGAATGAGTAACTAGGTGAGATCATAATTTGATAAGGGATAAACCTATACTACATATGTAAATCTGACATTTACAAACTATACCATAAAAATGAAATCTAAAATAGTCTTGTATTCATCTCAAGAGGTGACAAGCTCCACCTTATCAGAGTTTGGTCATACCCAAGAGACAAAGTAGAGAAAATATAGAGAGGATATTTTTTTAGCTCAAAAGCCTCTATATATAGCAAAAAAAGAGAAGGAGAGATGGGAACCATGCCTTAGAGAATGGAGGAAAGTCCTTGAGATCAAGAAGTGAGGTGGCAACACTTGATTACTTTCTGTTTGTGTGCCTTGATCAACAAATAGATCTCATGTTATCTCATTAACCCTCAAGCTCCTCTCATTGGTTGAGAGATCCCACTAGAATAAAAGGGTTAATTCCATAAATAATAAGCCTATTTAAGCAAAATCAATGTCCTTAACTACTTCTCTCACTACTTGACATGCTCATGAAGATTAAAACCTCAAATCTTGAATTTGACAGGCCATGCCATGAATGATAGTTTATACTTGCTTTATTGATGATGGAGCCATTTAGATAGATGAAACCCTTTTTCACTAACCATATATCTACTCCATTTCCATGTTTGGATCATAGGTCCCACCTATAGATGGAAAACCAATCTAAGTTTATTGGTTTTCCCATAGTTATCCATATTAATATAGACCTATAGACCATAGCCTCTTTTGGACTCTCATTAGGTCTAAAAAAACCCATCATTCTTTGCAAGAGTTGGGAGTTCACCATACCTAGGTCCTTATTTATAAATGGTGAATAGAGTCACAATAATTAACCCTATAATCCATAAAAATGTCAAACTAGAGGTCCATATTAAGCTTCAATGGCAGTCTTTTATATTCCTTATTCCTGACTACATCATATTGACCACTCCATGGCACTTAAACAAGATTTAATGGCATTGAGATAACCCTACAAAACCTTATTTCTCTTGGTCAAAAATGGATTCTCAACCTTTTTTAAAAACCTTGGGCTCACCTTTGTTTTAATTGGCCATTAAAAGCCAATTCAACTCATTGACCCATTGACCAATCTCACACCATTGATCCTACTCAGTACAAATGCCCACTAATCATTGATCTTTTAAAAATAAAATGCATTATTAACACTTTTCATGTATGCATTTTCTCTAGAGATTCATTGACCATTTTGACCTCTACTTTTCGTTAGATATGAATGTACGATCGAATGTAGACTATTAGATCAATTGGGACCCATTGTTTGAAAGCCAATCGCTACTTCATGATCTTAATATTTATTTCCTTCATCCCATCAAATTATGTTCAAACAACCATTATTGACATCTTATAGACAATCAAATTTAGGCTCATTTGGATCTCTATAGTGTCTTTAACTTGACATTAGCATGAAATTCTTGTGCTTTTGACCAACTCTAAAGGTTTGGATCTTGAAGAAAAAAATTCATGAAGGCATAAAAATTTAAAGAAATGTCCTTGAGGAAAAAAAGAATGAACCCATTTGATCCACTAGTCTCAAGAGCCTTCTATGTATGTCTAAAAAATTCCCAATTTGACTAGTCGATTCATTCTCACATGATGACCTGATCATGGTCTAGTTTATTTGGCTAAGTATGGGAAACTTAGCTAAATATGATTGGGGAGCCAAATTTGAACATGCATAACATATACCATACTTTTGTGGATGACCTAAAACTTGGGACGTAGCAACTAAGGACCAAGATGAACAAACCCATATGATCATTTTCTCTTGAAACTTCCACATATGTGAGATATGGCATCAATAAAGTACCTACTCAAAATTTATACCACCAGCCCCAAAATGTCTATGTGAACATAATTCCCAAGTTGACTAGTCCATTCATTCTCACATGATAACCTGATGATGGTCTAGTTCATTTGGTTAAGTATGGGAAACTTAGTGAAATATGACCAAGGAGCCAACTTTGAACATGCATAAATTCTACCATACTTTGGTGGATGACCTAAAACTTATCACGTAGAAACTAAGGACCAAGCTGAACAAACCCATATGATCATTTTCTCTTGAAACTTCCACATGTGTGAGATATGGCATCAATAAAGTACTTACTCAAAATTTATACCACCAGCCCCAAAATGTCTATGTGAACATAATTCCCAAGTTAACTAGTCCATTCATTCTCACATGATAACTTGATGATGGTCTAGTTCATTTGGCTAAGTATGGGAAACTTAGTGAAATATGATCGAGGATCCAACTTTGAACATGCATAACTTCTACCATACTTTGGTGGATGACCTAAAAATTAGCACATAGAAACTAAGGACTAAGTTGAAAAAACCCATATGATCATTTTCTCTTGAAACTTCCACATGTGTGATATATGGCATTAATAAAGTGCCTACTCAAAATTTATTCCACTAGCCCCAAAATGTCTATGTGAACATAATGAATAACCAAATGAATACCATGCAATTCAATACTCATTCCAAACACTATTGACATTTCAAAGGGTATCTACAACCTATCTATCTACTCATCCATTAGTAACTTGATCCATATGGGTAAAAGCTTGGTATGTGGGCCAAAATTGGCTAACATCTTTGGCAACTCATAGGGGTTGCATGCCTATCTATGCAAATTAACCTAAACCATGTACCTAGTCTAGTCCATTGGGCATGGAGTCTCTTCTTTGGATCTAACATATTGATTGCCAATCATGATCTAACCTCTTTTGAAATAAAATACAAAGTCCAAAGGGAGAAAAAAACAAGATAAAGTGCCCAAGGCACTTATTGAAAATAAACTAACCTACTGAACAAAATAGGGAAAACAAATAAATGTGCCAAAAACTGTACTTAGAGGAATTTAAACAAAACTATCTTAATATATATAGCTAAAAACTATATGTACCTTTCATCCTAGATTGAAAGGAAAGTTTGAAAACTTTCTTGCATCATGAGATGGGGGTTTGAATAAAGCATGAAACTCCTTGACCCTTGGTCTTGATGCCTTCTTATTCTTTATTACAATTATTAGCTTCTTTGGCATGATGCTTAATGATAACCAAGAAACTCTAAATAGGTCAGCTATGTGTATCTAGATAGTCTCATTTTGTCTCATATAGTTCATTAATTACAACTTCCAATGGTGGTTCAATAAGGCATACCTCCTTAGTTTCCATGGTGTCCTTAATAAGATTGGGATTTTATTTTGATTCAAGTTATTCAAGCTCATCAAGGATCTTTGCATATTTTTCCCAACCTAGGTTATTTTCCTCCATGGGAAATTCTATGTCCACCTTCTCAAATACTTGATCCTCAACTTGACCATGATCTTAAAGCTCTTGAAATAGATTCATTTGTAGCTAACAATCATCTTTGTCCTCCTTATCATCTAGAACCACCACTTATTAAGCCTTATCTTCTTGATATATGAGGTCATAAAGCTAGTGTTATTCATTCTCCAAAGCATTAATGGAATCTTTAGAATATCCCACTTGCTGCAATATCTCATCATCCAAATACACCATCTTAAACTCACTAATCTCACTCATGAAAACCTAGTATAGCTACTGCTAATGGTATTCTCCTTTAGGAATTATCTCTACCTCAGTAATGGTGATGTGTGAGTTGTTTCTCATGGCTAGCTACTAAATAAATATGAGCTTTTACTTGATATATATCAATTACCACAAGGTTTTGAGAAAAATATTGATTTTGGACAACTGATATGTGATTAATAAGTTCTTGAGAAGTAAACTCTTGATGCAAATCTAAGACTTCTTCCTATTGGATCTCATCTCCAACTTGTACTTTCTCTTACAACTCATCCTCTTTGACATTATGAAATATTGAGACATGATTTCTCTCGCTAAGTGGTGTCTTAATATTTATCTCCTCTTCCAACTCTAACAATCCATCATTATCAGTTGTGATTTCAACATGGAGTTCAACACTTACCTCTTGAAGGAGTGGCATATGGTATACCTCCTTGGTCCAAGAGATATGAGACATATGGAATACCTCCTTGGTCCAACTATTTGTCTTTGATCATGTCTTCCTCTTTCTTTGGCATGGTATTATGGATGGATTTCCAAGATGAAAATGACCTAGATTCTTGAGGAGGGAGGGATGGGGGTTGAATGACCTTGGATTTGCTTGACTATATGACTTGGTTCCTATTGTCTCCAAATCTTGCACCCTAAAAAGAGTGTTCAATCCTCCTCCATATTTGGGCAATGTTGAGACATTTCTAGGCATGTGGGTATACCTATAGAGGAAATAAACTCTAAATTTAAAGGGCTAGCTCTATGAGTGTATCTCTATAAAATAACCTCTATATAAACTAGTTTTTTTTTAAGGGAAAAGAGTTAGAAATTATATAAATAAACCTTTTCTAAGAATGGTGATGCACCAAGATTATCTTCCACATGAATACCATAACCTAGTGCATGATACATCAAAATACACATACTATTTTCAAGCTCTAAAGATTTTAACACAAGTATTTCAGTATAGAGGTGAGATGTATGAAATGACACAAGGCAAATGAACTAAAATATAACTTGTACATTCCAAGAATAGTTATACACATGTATAAATTCAACACACTTAGATGCACTCTATATAACTTTTTAGACCCATAACTCTTGCTCAAGCATGAAGGACAAAGGATAGAAGGATGAAAACCATCACTTGTTGTCACTATATATCACTTACACACTTAGAAAATTATTCATAATTTCAAAGAAAAATACTTGTATCAATGCCTAAAGGCAAAACATGACATCAATTCATTAGGGATTAACCATACACTATGTGGCTTTTTCACTAGCATAAGGGTTGTATTTATAGCTGAGAGGAAGAGATAGAGGAGGATTTTATCACTAAAATGAGGAATCATTATATTAGGAGTCTCCATTTTTAGCTACAACCATATTTACAAATGATGCTCATTAAGGCCATTTGATTGATCCATGTCACCTCCTTTGATCACTCAGCCTAATTTCTCAAAGATGCTTCTCCAATATTTTCCTAGAAGAATCAAGATATTTTGAGTAATGACATCAATGTGGTTATATTACAAGAGAGTCCACTTGTTACAGATTTTTCCTCCTTTGATTGGTCATCAAAAAATTACTCAGATCATGATTTGATCAATGGTAAAATGAGCCCTTTGATTTGATTTGGTGGATGTAGAACATGAGCCCTCAAATTTGCTTAAGATCCTCTTGTTTGAATTCTAATGGATAATCCCTCATCCTAAATTTGGTATCCATATAACCATCACTCTACTGGGACCAATTCCTTCAGTTCATTTTCTTTGGGCATTCTTTGCAGGCATTTTCCTCAAGCATTTTTCTCCAAAATAATCCACCTTTTAGGCCCCTTTAGATTGGTTCACCTTTGATGAGAATGTTATTTTAGGATTTTGGAGTATCTCTTTAGAAATATTTTTTCAAAAAAAATGTTCTAAATAATTCTTTCAGACTTTTGGCAAAGGACACTTCTTTCAGGACAATTCCTTTAGACCTTTTACAAGTGCCTTTTAAAGAAATGAACTATTCCCTTTAAATCTTTAAAATATACACTTTTCATAAAAAAATACCCTTCAGAAGAATGAAAGTTCCCTTTGGAAATCTTGAAATGGACCCCTTTTGAAGAAAGAACAAACCCTTCAGAAAAGTTTCAAAGGACACTTTTCCTTCAAAAATCTTGAAGATGCCTTTCAAAAATCTCACAAAGTGCCCTTCAAAAAACATATTAAGGACACTTTAATGATAAAAATACCCTTTGATAGAATGACAATGTCCCTTCAAAAATATTGAAAATTTCCCTTCACTTGAGAAATAACCCTTTAGAAAGATTATTTCAGACAAAAAGTCTAAAACAATTCCTTCAAAAAAAATGTTTAAGCAAATTCCTTTATAAAAGTGCAAAGTTTCCCTTCAAAAAACTTGAAGTGAACCAATTATTTGAAGAAAAAACCCTTTGGAAAGATTGTTTTAGATAAGTATTATGAAACAATTCCTTTACAAAAATGCAGATGCCTTTCAAAAAATTGAAATGTGCCCGTCAAAAAAGTTGAACTAAACCAATCCTTTGATAGAACAAACCAATTCCCAAGAAAAGACCCTTTAGAGATATTGAAAATGTCCCCTTTAGACTTTTTGCAAAGGGAACTTCCATGAGAAAAATACCCTTCAAACTTTTGAAAGTGACCCTTTAGGATTTTGCAAAGGACCTTTCAGAAATATTGAAATGGATCAATTCCTTCAGAATGATTATTTTGGATAAAAATTCAAAAATAAATCCTTTGAGTCTTGAAAAAATATTTAAAGTAAAACCTTGTTGAAATAAATAACACTTGATCAAAAGGATCATAATAACACTTGAGCACTTTTCTATGGGGATAAACAAATAAGGAATGCTACACTTAGCCAAAATGAAAGATGCAAAATTGGGTGTGAAAATTGGCTAACAGTTCCAAGATGGGAAACATTGAGGTTCTAATTTAACCTTTTATTTTTAGTTATCCTCCTCTTTATTTATCCTTAGCTCCAAATCTTTGACATGCTTATCAATATTCTCTTAGAATATCTTCTCTCTAAGGTGGTCAATAGCTTCATGAAGATAAGGAACACAAGAAGGTTCTTGAGGAGGTATGAGAGATGTTTGCAGAGGTTTAGATCCTCCTTTATTTTGGGCCTTCAAATCCATATTTTCTTTACTTTTCCCACCCCATGACTTCACAACTTGGTTCCAACTTGGAACCTTAAATGACTTCATAAGGGGTTCTTGAGGAAGGATGGAGTCTTGGACCCTAACAATAGGCTATTCCACAACAATCTCCTTCTTATGAATAACTTGGAACATTCAAATGGTTACTTGGAATGGAATATTGAGGAGGAATGGGTGGCACATAATAAGGCTAAGGTGGTGTATATGTAGTTAAATAAGGTTGGAATTTTTGTTCCTCAAGGCCTTTTAGCTTATCCTTAATTTTTTCAATGTAACCACCTACATCCATCATCTCACCTATGAGATTGTTCCAATTTTCTCTCTTAATAGGTGTCCATTCTTATTTTATTTTCTATAATGACTCTCTCACATGATGAATCGGGTGAGTAGGAACATCTTGGCCATAATATTTTTATGAGCATAATTCTATCGCATGCTTGTCAAGGCTTATTAAAGTCTGCTTAAGTGTTGGTATAGATGGCTCATGATAAGGTTGATGAGGAAAAATGTTATGATGGGCTTGTTATCCATAGGAAGGATTAGGGCAATATTATTTCATATATGACTAAAATAGGTCCTCATGTTACTAGTGAGGATCATGAGGAAGGTAAGATCTATTCCCTTGATAATAAAGATCATGAGTAACTTGCCAAGGTTCCTCATAACTTTGATATAAATCTTGGTAGGGCTGATTAGACTCATATGGATTATCAGGGTCATATTAGATCTACTGATAAGGAGGTTGATAATAGGAATATCTATCATAACTATTCATATTTACCTCATATGTCAAATGATAATTAAGAACTGACTAAAATTTTTAATGAGACATACTTGGTCTGCTCATAACCAAAATATTTGATTTGAATTTGTCTCTAGTAAAATTTTTCTTGCTTCCAAAAGATAATTAGAGGAAAGACACACCAATATATTTCCACTCTTTTGGACTTAGTCCCATCAGTCATACCAAAACTATTAGAGATATAGATTTCACCCTAGATGGAGGTAGGAGTGTTTAGGTCCTACTTCTAAATATAACTCAACATGGGATTGATCCCAGACTATGGGTATCTTATAATGGGGTTAGACCTCTAAGAGTTTTAATGAGGCTAGCTCCTTTGATGCATCATTTTATCTTATTTCCACTACTAAAACCTACTAATGACCAAGGAAAAGGTGGGGTGGGTCAGGGGGGAGGGAGGGAGGGAGAGAGAGAGAGAGAGAGAGAGAGAGAGAGAGAGAGAGAGAGAGAGAGAGAGAGAGAGAGAGAGAGAGAGAGAGAGAGAGAGAGAGAGAGAGAGAGAGAGAGAGAGAGAGAACATGAAATGGAAACCTAATTTAAAAATGGTGATGTACCTAAATTATGGGTTGATCCACCCTGCTTGACTCTTTGATAACTAATGAAACAAGTACAATACTAGATATAGAATTCCAAATATATGTCATCCATCAGTGTTTCATAAAGAGGTTCACCAAATGATATAGGCTAAGGAAAATTATGGAGAGGTCTTTAACAAGACACTAACCAATCATAGTATCCACATGCTGGTGGGATTCAATCAAGAGATGTAGAACACTAAACATGACCTTCATAACAAGATAAAATAGTAACTAGGTGAGATCATAATTTGAAAAGGGAGAAACCTCTACCACATATGCAAATAAAATATGTACACACTATACTATAATAATTAAATCTAAAATAGTCTTGTATTCATCTCAAGAGGTTACAAGCTCCATCTTGGCAGAGTTTGGTCATGCCCAGGAGAGGGAGTAGATAAAATATAAAGAGGATCCCTTTTTTGTTTCAAAAGCCTATATATATAGTATAAAAAGAGAAAGAGAGATGGAAAACATGCCTAGGAGAATGGATAAAATTAATCAAGATCAATAATTGAGGTGGTAACACTTGATTTCTTTCTATTTGCATGCCTTGATCAACAAACATATCTCCTATTATCTCAATAATCCTCAATCTTCTCTCATTAGCTAAGAGATCCCACTAGAAGACAAGGGTTTATTCCATGATTACTAAGTCTATTTGAGAGGAATCAATGCCCTTAACTACTCCTCCCACTACTTGATGTTCTCATGATGATCAAAACCATGAAACTTGAAACTGAGAGGGCCATGCCATAAACGGTGGTTAAAACCTACTTTATTGATGATGGAGCCACATATATAGATGAAATATTTATTTCATTAACCACTTATCTACTCCATTTCCATGTTTTGATCATAGGTCCCACCTATAGATGTAAAACTAATCTAAGGTCATTGGTTTTCCCATAGTTGTCCATATTAATGCAGACCTATAGACCATATCCTCTTTTGGACTCCCATTAGGTCTAAAAATACCCATCAGTCTTAGTAAGAGCCAAGATTTCACCACACCTAGGTCCTTATTTAGAAATGGTAAACATAGTCATCAAATTTAACCCTATAACCCATAAAAATGTCAAACTGGAGGTACATATTAAGCTCTGATGGTGGTCCTTTATATTCCTTATTCTTGACTGCATCATATTGACCACTCTATGGTATTTGAACAAGCTTCAATGGCATCAGGATGACCCTAAAAAACATTATTACCTTTGGTAAAAAATGGATTCTCAACCTTCATTGAAAACCTTGGGATCACCTTTGTTCTAATTGGCCATCAAAAGCTCACTCGACTCATTGACCCATTGACCAATCTCACACCATTGATCCTACTCAGTACGATTACCTACTGATTATTGATCCTATACCAATCAAATGAACTATTGACACTTATCATGTACACATTTGATTTTGGGATTTTATAACCCCTTTGACCTCCACTCTCCATTAGATCTAAATATATGATCAGACATAGACTGTTAGATCAACTGGGACCCATTATTTGAAAGCCAAAAACTACTTCATGATCTTAAAATTGACATCCGCGCTCCTATCAAATGATGTTCACATGACCATCATTGATGTCTCATAGAAAATAAAATTTAGGCTTGTATATATCTCTTTAGTTTCTTTAACTTGACATTAACATGAATGTCTTATGCTTTTGACCAACTTTGAAGGCTTATATCTTGAAGCACAAAAGTCATGGAGGTGCCAAAATTTTAGGAGATCTCCTTGAGGCTAGAAGGAATGAACCCATTTGATTCATTGGTCTTGAGATCCTTTTAAGTGTGTCTAAAAAATTCTCAAGTTGAATGGTCCATTCATTCCCACATGATGTCTTGATGATGGTCTAGTTCTTTTGGCTAAGTATGGGAAACTTAGTAAAATCTGACTAAGGAACCAATTTTGAACATGCATAACTTCTATCGCACTTAGGTGGATGACTTGAAACTTAACATGTATAAAATAGGGACCAAGTTTAACAAACCCATATGATCATTTTATCCTGAAACTACAACATGTGTGAGATATGGCATCATCAAAGTGCTTACTAAAAAATTCTACCACTAACCCCAAAATGTCTATGTGAAAATAATGAAGAACCAGATGAAAACCATGCACCTACATACTCATTACAAGAAATATTGACATTATAAAGGGTATTTTAAACATATCCATATACTCATCCATTATCAGCCTGATCTATATGGGTATAATCTTGGTATGTGGGCTAGAATTGGCCAATAGTTCCATCATAGTCTCTACAATAGAGTGTGCCATTGGTATATTGGGATGTGTTATGGATGAAGGATTTATGTTGGTTACATGATAAGTATTTTATAAGGATTTAATTATGAAGGTATATGTAAATATTATTATATTAAGGTGAACTAGGACCAATGATCTCACATACCATTTTAGATTTGGATGATCATATGCAGGGATGATGAGTTGTTCAATCAAGAACTGATACTAATGGACATATAAAGACATTTCAAGAATTTAACTAACAGTATCCATGGCATATGTTGATATTTTATTGGCCCTTAGTACTTGATCAAACTATATGTCGTCTAAATATTAATTAAAGCTATTCGCCATGGATTTGTATGGCATGAGTTTTCCATCTTCTGTTTGATATTGATTTTTTAATTGATTGATGATTAATTGAGAATAAATAAAGACTAGAAAGTGTTAAATGTCCCATTTAATGTTAATGCAAAGTCCTACAAGAAGGGTCTCATATTATGTAATGTTATTTGTACATGGGAAATTGATGTGAAAATCCTTGGGGATAAGATCTCCTTGCAGTGTGACAAATAAAACATTTCCCCTCAAGTTGTGAGATGTGAATGACCCATCAAAATATAGTTTCCATTATTTTTATTCCCCAATGGAAAAAATGGACTCATCTAGAAACCCAAATGTTAATGGATGTGTATTTGATAATGGAGCTTCTACAAATTGATCATCAAGGACCTACCTTTAATATATTTTTGATTGGTTTATTCAATCCAAAATTCACTTAAGATCATAATCCATTTGGCCATACAACATATCAATGCTGCTTTACAGAGAAAATACTTGAGTGGATTAACTTTTGCAATGATGACGGTCTAATTATTGAGCACGTAGTGTCAAAACTTTTGGTAGGCAAAAAATACTGCTAAACATGCCTTTTCAAGATGTGAATAATAATTTTTTTAGGTGACCAATGTCTTGATCAAGTAATAAATTTCTCTTTCTTTACCATTTTCATCATGTTGAGCCAAAAGTGCCCCCAAGGCATGCTGAATAGGTGATATGTAAAGTAATAATGACTTACTTGGTGTTGGAGGGGTCAACACTAGTGGATTAGAAAAATATGCTTTTATTTAATCAAACACCTCCTAAAAATCCTTATTTCATTATAATTAAGTTTCCTTTTTCAAGAAGTGTGTGAATGAATGACAACTATCTACAAGTTGTGAAATGAATCAGTGAATCACTTGCATTTTTCCTTGTAATCTAGGTAGTTGTTTTAGATTAGTTGGTGGAAACATTTTTATTATGGAATTAACCTTAGATGGGTCCACTTCAATAAATTGCATGGAGATAATGAAACACAAAAAATTATTGTATGTGATGCCAAAGAGACACTCTTTAGGATTTAATCTAACTTTGTATTATTAAAGTCGTTCAAGGATCTTACACAAAAATTTTAGATGTTTTGATCTTATTTTTGAATTTATAAAGATATCTTCCACATAATATTCCACAATATCATGTATAATGTCATGGAAGATAATAGCCATGGTTATATGATAAGTGGCACCAACATTCTTTAGGTCAAAAGGCATGACTTGATGACAAAATGTTCCTCATGGGGTGGTGAACATAGTTTTATGTTAATCTTCAGGTGCTATCTTGATTTAGTTATAGCCTAAAAATTTATCCATCAGTGATGAGATCTCATAACTAGATGTGGAATCGACTATCATATCAATATTGGGAAAATGAAAATCATCCTTTGGGCAAGCTTTATTGATATCATAGAAATAAATGCAAATGAAAATTCCTAAGGGTTTCTTGTTCATATGAAAAATGTTGGAGATCCACTCTGAATAATCAATAGGTCTGATGAACTCAGATTCTAAGTGTTTTTTGAGTTCTTTCTTGGCCAAAATGGAATAAGTAGATGCATTTTATGCAATTTTTTATTGATGGGTTTGGTGTCTATATGCATTACAAGATGATGGATGACCAAGGATAAATCTAATCCAAGCATGTCAGAATAGGATCAAGTGAAGATATCAATGAATTATTTGAGGAAAACAATAATGGGTTGATGTTCCTCTTCAATGAGAGGAGCACTGACCTTAATGATGTATGTATTTTCCTCTATACTAAGGTTTACCTCAATGATATCTTCCACAAATAACATGGAACCATCCTCAAACAAAGTAGGTACTGAAGGGAACTAAAATTATTCATATGATTATGACCTAATTTTTCAATGAGCTCACCTATATAAGAAGAATCAAAGTCACTCATTTTGGGCAATGATGACTCATTAAATGTTTGTGAAGATTCTCAGATTAACCATTCAAATGTGTGTTGCTCCTCACCACTGACATCTAAACTAAATATGATGTGGGGAATTTTGGGATTATGTTTTTTGATGAAGAGAGTGGATTTCCCCATCTATTAGCACCTTAAAAAGCTTTTCACCAATGAACACTTTTTTATTTTTACTTTTTACATTATCTAATAAAGTCTCAAAGAAGTTTTCACTAGAGGACATTAATTTTTTATTTTATTTGTTTCCTTGACTAAGGAAATCCACCTAATTTATTAAGTAAGTAGTAGGGTCCAAACTAATTTCAAATCCCTTATTATGGTCCCCATACGGGAAAGCATCTCTAAGTCCGAAGAATTATATAGTTACCTCATCATTTGAAAAACCATCCAAAGGTGCATGATCTTGTTAGTTATAAACTATGAGGTAAGGATAAGGGAGGTCTAGATGGATGGTAAGGATGTCATTGGTATCAAAACTATTAGTATCGACAAGGTCATCATAGATGATATAAAATTACTCTATGTCACTACAAAGAAATTCATCATTAGACATCGTAGTTATATCACTTTTAATATTAGATGGTCCCCTCCAAGTGGTTTATATCCGATGCTATGATTTCCTTCATGATGAATAAATGGGATAGGCTCAATAATTCATTGTTCCTTAGATCTTAAGCATATACCTTTGTAATTTACCCTTTTTAACATCTTACTAGGGATAGGATATTTGTTGTTTTCATAGCATGAAGCTATTCCATCACCATATAACCATGAATTTATAGGATATTTTAACTATTCATTACCGAGAAGACCATTATTAGAAAATGAAATAGAACCTACCTTATATTAATTAGATTTATTTCCCCACACCATTTTAAATTTGCCACAAATTTTTGGGGATAGTGGAAGTTTTACAATGTGGAAAACATATATTATTTCATATTCTACACAACTTTTATCTTTGATTATGAAGTGTGGAGATGCTTTTTGATGGGGATTATTGGATGTATACTGAAGGTCATCTAAATGAATGTAGGCTTATTTTAGATTTAGAATCAAATTCTTATACTTTTTAGGGGCATATTCAACAATAGGATGATGATGGGCATGTTGATGTTCAACTTATATCATATTATAATACTGATAAGGTTATGTATCACAAAGAATTATGACCTCCATACCAGAGTGTGGGAATTTTAAACATTGATGCAAAGTGGTAAGAATGACATGTATGTCATGAATCCATGTATGACTAAAGAGGATATTATATGATAGTGCAATGTCAAGGACATGAAATAGGGTTTGATGTGTGACAAGTGCAATAATTATGGGTAGATAAATAGTGTCAAATAATTAGCTTTAGATATTATCATACCCATTTATGGTAATGATATTTGATTCCATGTCTGATTCTGAGTACCCAAGGTGATTGATTAACTTGAGTGTTCAAATTTATAGTGTCGACCCACTGTTTATGAGTACCCACTTGATTTTGTGCTTGGTAATAATCACCTATATGTAGAGAGGATTATTATGGTATGACCTCACTAGTGAAATGTCACTGTGAGCAAAGGTGATTTATTGACCCAAGGATAAATGTTCTATAAGTGATTGAAATTATGAGGGTTCAATATCATTAGGGACCTTTGATTGTTGTAGGGTTTAGTATAATATGTCCTTTTAAACAAAAGATGTTCATAATAGATCCAAGATGGATATCTATGCATAATTTTTTCCAAATGTTTGATAAGGTCATATTAATTTTTAGCTATGGATGTGGATGGTTTGGTTTTAGATATGGAAAGATTTAGGACTTGAATTTGGGATTTTGATGTGGAAGGCCATTAAATTATGAACTTTGAGGACTAAGTACAAACAATACATTCCTAGGCTTGGATGAGGTTACTAGATTGGGATGTATAAGGTCTCAGGATATTAACTCTAACACATTGAGTTGTGTTAGGTTGATGGCAAGAATTAATTTTGATAGAGGCCACAATGTTATCATAACTAAGTGAGATGTTATGATATTCCACATGATTGGTGCAGTTGTTTTGACCATGGTGGTGATCTTGATTTTGCTATTATTGATTATGCTATTCTTATTTTGAGAATGGACCCTTAAAAATTCCCATGTTTTGATTTTGTGATGTTGATGCATTATTGTGGAGCTTGATAAATCTTAAATGTAGTGTTCGAGTTGCATGCATTGATAAATAACATGACATTTAATATGATGATACTCAAAATATTCATCATCCCTATACCATTTTGGCTTAGGCTATCCTAATTCAAAGGAAGTTTGTGGTGGGAATAGAATCATGTTTTCCACAACAAGCTATTGGAAAATTGATTTTATGGGTTCTCTAAGAGGATCAAGGATCCTCCTTCGATATGGTATTTTGATAGATGGTATTTTAAGAGTGACTTTTGGATTAGATTAAAAAAAATTCAAATGCCTTGTTTAAAATTTTTGTAGATGTTTTGACTCTATAACTTCATAACCCACTACATTATTATTTTTATTAAAGAACTTGGGTTTTGTTTATGATTGAGCACTAACACGATGTTAGTGTGGAGTGAATTTAGAGAACACTTTGAATGGACCCTTATTAATGAGTGATTTTTCAAATTTTAATCCATTTTAGATGATCTCATCGAATGTAGTGGCACATTGGAGTTTCACATGATAGCTTATTTCATGATTAAGATTATCCATAAAAATATTCACTAATTATTTTCTTGGAAATGAATGAGGAAATTAGCTAGCCAAAATCCTCCATCAATGCAAAAAGGATGATAAACTTTCCCCACTTCTCTATTTAGAGTTTCAAAGGTCCATTAATGTCAACTCATATTCTACATTGTATGAAAAATTCTTCACAAAATGTTCTGACAAGTTTGCAAATGTAGTGATGGATTCCTTAGGTAAATAGAGGAACCATTCCAAACCTGGACACCCAAGCTTCAAGGAAATAACTTTAGCAGGAACATGTGATTATGTGCCACTTATTGACAAACCATGAAGAAATATTTGATGTGGTCCCATGAATCTTTTTTCCCTTTGTATTTATCAAATTTTAGTACCTCAAAGTGAAGGGGAAAGGGGTTTTGTAAAATACTTTCATCAAAGGGATATGGAAATAGTTCCTCAAACTTGAATTTCATGATTTATTTCCTTGCTTATAATCCTTGAAGATAATTTTTCATCTCTTGACACTCTTAAGTA
Organism: Torreya grandis; assembly: GCA_037957365.1. Taxonomy (NCBI): domain Eukaryota; kingdom Viridiplantae; phylum Streptophyta; class Pinopsida; order Cupressales; family Taxaceae; genus Torreya; species Torreya grandis. The sequence continues at coordinate 37,173 of JARHVA010001142.1, read as the reverse complement.
AAACAGCTGTTTAGATAAATATTTAATGCATGTTGATGGGTGGATGGAGGATTAATAGGGTTGACAACATCATTAGGAGATGAATATACACCTTATTTCCAAATTTAGAATTATTGGGTGGTTGTTGTTATTGTTAACTAAATGAAATGTGTTACTACTGATTGGGTAGGATTTTTTTTCTACTGATTGGATGAATTTTGTGGATTGGATGATGTGGTCACTAACATTGAGTCTAAAGTAGATATCATTTGGACAAATTGCTAAATTTGGTTGATTAGAACTCTATTTGGGTCTTGAGAAGATGTTATAATAAAGTTGATTTTCCTTTATTAGTAGATTCATGATCTAAATTGAGGTTTTTAATATGGTGTTAATCTTAATATATGTGATAACTAATAATGCCTTGTTCTTGGTCATAGATCTCTTGGTCTTGTCTATAGGCTAAGTGCATAGAGTATATTTCAACATGTGTAGAATCACCTACCTGGTCTAGGCATGACATGATTTGACATATAAATGTATTATTATAAATAAAATTTTCCTCGATATATTTTAAACCATTGGCTAGTATTGTCATGGTCATATACATTTTGATTAGCATCACTATCAGTGTGACTATTGTGTTCTTGATGTGGAGTGAACATATTTTTATCTAAACTAATTTTAAATGAGATATGGTTACCCAAATTTAAATTTAAAAAATGGGCTAGATATAGCTCAACTCCTAGTTAAATGTGTCATGGATGCTAGGATCAACATGAAAATGACATAATTTAGTTTTTTAGACTTGAATGTGGATTTTGACTCTATGAATGCTTTGGTTTGTTTTTTATTTGATTTTGGTATACTTTCATTTTTAATTATAAAAAACAATGTTCATGCACACATAAAAAATAAACCAATCAAGCCTATAAGCTAGAAGAATAACTACAAGCAAAATCACATGATAAAAGGATGATCTAGAAAAGGTCTGAAGAATTTGTGGGATATTACCTCTACTTGCTTGTCTTTTGGATAGTGAAAGACCAATGTTTTATAGCACTTTATAAAGAGGTTTCTGTGCCTATAACCCATTAAACTTAGTTTCAAGGGTATGTTGAAGTAACTTTTTAAGGCTAACCACTTATCGGTACACCACAAATATGATGGAAAAAGTCTTTGTAAGGCTTAAAATTTATATAATTATTTCTAGATGGTCCTTGATATACCTTGTCGTATGTTGGGTTCAAATATATGTCAAAGAAGAAATATAATAATGGGTCATTCACGAGAGGGTCTTTCCCCTTCATGACCACTTCAACCATAATATTTCATTGAATTGTGTATACAAATAATATTTTTAAACTTTAATAATTACTAATGCTTTCTCTCTTGCAAGAACCCATTGAGTCTCAATCTCTCTTAGTGCATGCCTTAAAGGGTGCACCAAAAAAGGAGTGGGTAGACCATTAGTGCTTCAAAATATTATTTTCCTTTATAACACCACTTAAAACAAACATAAACCTATCCTATACATGTCTTTGAGATTTGACACCTCCCTTACACAATCCTCTAAGTAATTCACCACCTCAAATACCCCCTACCTATGTCAAAAAATATTTTTAACTTTCACCAAAAATAGTTGGCCTAGGCTGACCCTATACTTAAAATATATGAGCATGTTATAAGATTAGGATGGCCTTAACTAACCCAGTCTGGGACTTAATTGCTTTATTAATTAAAGATACAAGGTCAATTGGGATGACTTTATCTTCTAAACTTGTAGAAGAGTTAAGGGCTAGATTCGACTATATAAACACATCCATTTTTAAATTTTAAAAAGAAAGAAGAGATAATAATTTATTTATGCATCTGCTTATCCACCATTCTAATTGAGGAGACATTACTTAGGTTTTTAATACTGAACTTGGAGATACAAATATTTTATTGTGGGCGAAGTCTTTTAGATGCATAAGAGAAGTTGTGTAGCCTAGATCTAACCTATCTTTTCTATCCTTACAAACCAAAACAACCTCTTGTGAATCACCTTGGCCAAGGGAGAGATTGAGGCTCGATGAGTTCATATTCAAAGGTAAGTATTCCTAACTCTTGATCCTATTTATTAAAGTATATATATTTACATTTGTTAGCTTATATGCTTCTCTCTCCATGAATTGGGATTACCTCTACATTGACTTGAGTAGAATTATTATATGCATGTTTAATTTTACGTTTATTACCCCTATTTTGTGCCATATGCTTTAGTGAGGACTAGGTTAGATTTTGATTTAATTTGTCATTTACTTGTGAATAATAAAAACATAGGACCTATCTAAGGTTATCGCATGTTATTTCTTGACTAGAGGCTTTAAAACCCTCTTTAGTAACTTTGTTGTGCTAAGGGACCCATTGGTTAGGTATAATAGATCCATATTGATCATGAACCTAATTATGTAAATGTACCAACAAGTAGAAGGGATAGTGTGATTTATCTTATTCAAGCTAGGATTGATTTGTAGATCAACTTCTCTTTCCCTTGTATACATTATGGTGAACTTGAGATATAAACATCAAACAAACTTACATGAAAACCAAGATAAATCCTATCTAAGCCCATCACCCACTACACCAATGCTCTTATCTCATCCTTCATATTGAAGCATCATATATAAATAGAGTCCTGATAATAAGAAGTACAAGAAAGGCATGAACACCCTCCAAGGTGATGCCCACCTTTATTGTGTCCCCCTCCACCTCCCATGAACAAGTGTTGGTTAGTCACTCCCATGATCCTAGGAGTATAAAAATGAGATCAACACTCATTGGGATCCTCCTCATCACCATGATACCTCCAAACCCTAAGGAAACTAGCCAAGATTGATCCATGTCTGACAAAGGCTCAAACAAATTTGGTAGCTAGGACATATCCACCAGGGACCAAAATCTCTATCGCCTCTATAAAATATCAAAAAATAAATAATGTATTATATCTCAATGTCATAATAATAAAATACATTATTAAATATTCTTAAAAACTACAAATTAACTATTCCATTAGCCTATTTGTATTATTTTAACTATTTTCTAGACAATCAAGCTATTTCATACTAAATCAGCCCTGTCACCTCTTTAACATACTAAATTAGCCCTCCGATACATAGTCAGCATATTACTATAGACACAATCAACCTATTTGATAATAAATTAACCTTTTCTTATATCTATGATACTATATTGACCCTTTGCTTTATAATCAACCTCCTTTAACAAACTATATCAACCATTTCTCCATTTCTAACTAGATTGGCCCTTTACTATGTAGTCAACCACCCCAAGTGATACTAAATCAACTAAATATTATATAGTCTACCTCATTTATTTATCTCACCTTGAAATTTGAATTGACAAGGCCATATCTATTATTAGTTTGTGATGACTTTTCAACCATTTATCATAAATGCCTTAGGCATTTATTGGTTTGATCCTTTCCTAGCCAGTACCCCATTCTACCCCTAGTCAACCTAAAAATTTCCTAGGGTCATTTTTTGTATCTAAATTTTTCCTAACATATAATTTTTTATATTTAGCTTAATTTCAATTAAAATTACTCAAAAATTTGAAATAAATGCATCACTTACTTGAGCTAAATTAACTATGGCCGCTAGACATTCTCTACATTTAAGTTGTCATCTCCTCACCATGGTCACTCTTGGGGCTCAACTAGGTCTCTCAAAGCAATATTTTCTTAGAATAGTAAAAATAAAAAATGAATTAATTTTCACCCTATTTATATTTACTATTCAAAATTATTTACCTATCAATTATTTACCAATAGATTTCATTTTTCACCCATAACTTTGTTTCTACTAACTTTTTTTTAAAACCAAAAGATGTTCTGAAATCTTAATGATGTAGATAGAATTTACACATATTACATGTATATTTTTCAATTTTTTTGATTTTTCACTTATTTTACAGGTTAACCTAATGTTACCTACATTGGACACATTTCTCTCACTTATTTCCTCTTCGACAACACTAAGGTAAGTAAATATATGTATTTTTCAATTATGTCATTTCATTTATTTTATTTGACTCTTATTGAATTTTTTTTTATCTCAATGCTATGTATTGATATGTTCTTTTCCTAAAACACCATCCCATGTTAAAACTATGTGACACATGATGAATTTTGAGTGGGGCATATGTATACAAACTATATTTTTAAACTTTATCAATTACTAATACGTTTTCTCTTATAGGAACCCATTGAGTCTCAATCTCTCTAAGTGCACGCCTTAAAAAGGGTGTATCAAGAAAGGGATGGGTAGACCATTGGTGCTTTGTAAGACTATTGTCCCATATACCACCACTTGAAACTAAAAAAACCCTCTCCTATACATGTCCTTAATATTTAACACCTCCATTACATACTCCTCCAAGTAATTCACCACATCAAACATCCCCTATCTAAGCCAAAACCTCTTTTTGAATTTTATCAAACAAATTCAACCTAGATTAATCTTGTAATTAAAATATATGAGCACATTTTAGGATTAGGTTGGCCTCAACTGAACTAGTTCATGACCTAACTACTTTATTAATTAAAGATACAGGGTCAATTGGACTGACTCTATCATCTAAAACTCTATAAGAGTTTAGGGTTAGATTTTGCTATATAAATGCATCCTTTTTTCCATTTTACAAAGAGAGAAGTTAATCATTTATTTGTACATATAATTATCCACCATTATACTTGAGCAACCATTGTTTAGGGTTTCAAACTTCCTTTAGAGATAAAAATCTTGTATTGTGGGAAAAGTCTTTTGGATGCATAAGAGAAGTCATATATCCTAGAGCCAACCTATATTTATTATCCTTATGAACCATAATAACCTCTTTCAAAGCACCATTATAAAATAGAGTGATTAAGGCTTGATGAGTTTGTTTTCAAGGTAAGTGTTCATAACTCTTACTCCTCTTTATTAAGTAGATAAATTTTCATTTGTTAGTTTATGAATATGTTTCTCTATCCATGCATTAGTATTACCTCTACATTGACTTGAGTAGAGTTATTATATGCATGTTTAATTTTATGTTTATTATCCCTATTTTGTGCCACACATTTTGGTGAGCAATAGGTTAGATTTTTATTTACTTTGTCATTTAATTATGAATAAGAAAAACATTGGACCTAGCTTAGGTTATTGCATGGTATTTCTTGACTAGAGGCTTTATAACCCTCTATATTGATATTGTTATGGTAAAAGATCCATTGGTTAGGTCTAGAAGATCCATATTGGTCATGATCCTGATTATCTAAATATACCAACAAGTAGAAGGGCTATTGTGATTTATCTTCTTTGAGATAGGATTGATTTATAGATCAATTTCACTTGCCGTTATATAAAAAGTGCTATTGTAAATTTAATTCTTAAAGGATGATGTCTAATAGCTTAGCATCAGGAATAAATCCCTTAATTTCATGTGTTATGCTTCATACACATAGTCACTATGATCTTAAAAAACCACCACTCAATTTATATACCTTATTGAACGCACAAAGTTAGTATGTATGTTAGGGTATAAATTCCTTGGTGTAACCTAAGGAATTCTAGGAAGGTGATGAAATCCACCTTGCAAATAAAAGAAAAGGATGAATATTTATTTATGATTCCTAAGTACTGTCACCAATGTGAAATTGAGGGAAGAGTATACATAAGTGCAATGAAGATAACAAAGTCAAAAATTTGTTTTTAATTTTTGAGTATCATCACCAATGTAATGATAAGGAGAGAGCATACACAACTTTGTAATACAAATAAGAAGAAAAAATCACAATGAAAAATAAATGTGATCTAATTACTAAAAAAATAAAAGTGATTTATTCACTAATTACAAGAAGTTAAAAAATTGAAATAAGCATAGAAAAATAAAAATCAAATTAGAAATAAAATAAAATAAAATGTCAAACATCCTATGTCCTACACAAAATAGTCAATAATTTATTTGTGAAGAGATAATAAATCCAAAGATCCAAAAAGATAGCCAAACTAGAAGCACAAAATTAAGATAAAACCAACAAATTTTCATAACAAATATCCAACACAGTTTGAAACAAGAAGATAAAAGTAAAAAACAACAAATATCCAACCTAAATGTGAGAAATAAAGGATTAGAAATGAATAAGATTGAAAGATGTGATTTTTAAGATAAAAATATCAAACCCAAAGTGGAATATTTATTTATGGTTTCATGCTCCTTGTGTGTGTGTGTGTGTGTGTGTGTGTGTGTGTGTGTGTGTGTGTGTGTGTCTATTTTATAATGAATTGGAGGTCAAATGGACCCTCGAGTCAAAATTTATGGCCTCTAAAAGATGACACTCTATATTAGTAGTCCATGCCTCAGATTTACAATCTAGCTTAAAGCCTATAGTGAAGCAAAGCTATGGATTTATAGTTAAGGCTATGGAATAACAATAAGTGAGGATAAAAATTAAAAAAATATACAAATATTATGATTTGTTTAAGCTCAAAATGATTCAAAAACATGCAAACATAAAGTTAACAATGTATTCTTCCTTATCGATTATAAAAATAAAAAAATAATAAAAGATAAACAAAATGTTTCTAATCCTTAGGAATCACCTAATATGGTCAAAAGGATAGCATACACATTTTAATTATTTTTAACAATTTGAACCTTCAAATAAGAAAATAAAAATTGAGGGATTGTGAGTCCCATTGAACATGCCAAAATGTAAGACAAGAATGAATTATTAACATTTTTATCAATTTAAAATCAATTGAAAACTAACTAAACACATTCAAATGGAAATTTGATTGAGAAAAGAGGAAATGAAAGTGAATTATACATATTACCTTCTTGTGCTCGGAAGTGATGTGGTTGATAAGCTTGATGAAGGGTGTGCAGATGATTTAACAACACTTTGCCTTGAAAGATTGATATTTAAATTAATTATTTTGATGAGTTGAATCCTTGAGGGATAGTCTTTGAATGGAACTTCCTTGTATAATTCAATCTTAATGGAAATTGATGTGAGTTTCTCCATTTATATATTTGGTTTGATTAATGAGAGCCATTGATCTTGGTTGAAGATCAATGGTGGAGGATGGCTAAATTGATAGGAGATTATTAAATTATTTACTGGGAATCTTAGGAGTGGTAAACATGTGGGGACATTGGATCCATGGATGATTTAATGGATTATTTAATTTTATATGGAGTTTAGTAGGATTTTAGGTGGATTATTAAATTTATAAAGATGAATCTTTGGATTAGAAAATTATAATGATGGGGGACAAGTATAACCTGTGACATTATTCAAGTTTGAAAAGTGTCATATTTGAATTATAAAATTCAAATGATAGGAGATAGGCATGGCTTGTATCATTTTTGAATTTTAGAAAGTGGAAGAAGATGGAGGATGATGTCATAATGTGAGGATTATTTATTTTTATAATTTAAGAATTGTGGATATTCAAAATTCATGGAATTAGAGAAGGATTAGTTAATTAATTTAGATTAATTAAGTAATGAAATATGATGTGAATTTTGTGGGATTGGCTATAGTTGTGGAATAAAAGGTTAATTGAATAAGGAGTGATTAATAGTGAATGATAGGGATGTTGGTGTATATATGATATTAATTAGTTAAAATTATCATGAAGTGTCTAATTTTAGGTGTCTACACCATACAAAGAAGAAATAATAAGCATCAGATGATCAGACTAAGCAGCCTAAGACTGATAAGTGGCATTTAATTCATATCTCCAATAGTCATTCCAAAAAATAATACCATGCTAGGAAAACCTTACTTTCAAAACTCGAGGTAACGGGTGCCATCATCATAAAATTAGAGAAAGGTAAGCAAACAATGGATTTTAAGCCTAACACTATGGTGGGTACCATAAGTATCTCTACTACCCCTAAAAAAATAAAGGAAATAGAAAGACTATTTAATTCTCAAATTTAATTAATGCCCAACTAATACACTTATTTATTGACAATGGAACTCAAAATAACCTAATTTATCCTAAATCAATTCATATATTAAACCATTCATTGATGGCTCACCCACAAACATACTCCATTGGATGGTTCAATGTGGGATCCAAGAAACTCATGATTCAATAGTGTCAAGTGGTGTACAACATTATCCCTTTCAAGATATAGTCCTTTGATACATTACTCCATTAGAGGTATGAGATATTATATTGGGTTAACCATATCTTTATCAATATGCTATATATGAAACAAATCCTATAAATGTTATCATACGTGTTAAAGATATGAGATTCCATTTACGAAAATTAGTTTCAAATCTATCACTCATTATCACCAAGCAATGTAAAAAATTAATCACATATAGTAATAAGTTCATGATTTTGATGGTAAGATATAAACACAATAAATTCCATGTGACAACTATTATTGTAGTTCCTTTAGCATTAATGCCTAAAACAACATAATTTTAGCTCAAGTTAGAATAATAAAAAGATGTGTTTCAACTATCAAAAGAAGTGACTACACACTATGTAGTGAAGCATAGTATGGATATTATCCTTGGATTACCTCTTCCTAATGATTTTTTATACTAAAAATTCTTTCTAGAGAATGAAAAAATCAAGCGACAAATCCATAATGGGTGGATAAAGGACATATTAGGCCCAATGCATCACCTTGTGATGACCTAATTATGTTAACACAAAAGAAGGATTAAACATGGAGCTTATGAATTGATTATTGAGCACTCAACAAGATCACAATGATAAAACACTATCATCTTCTAAGGATTGAAGATCTTCTGGACTAGCTCTACAATGAAAAATAATTCACTAAGATTGATCTTAAGTTTGGGCATCATCAAATTCCTATTGATCCTACAAACATATGGAAAACAACCTTTAAGGCCAAATAAGGTTTTTTCTAATGGTTTTTTATGCCCTTTAGCTTAACCAACACTTTAGCCACATTCATGTAGATCATAAATGATATCCTAAGGCCATTCAATACTTCATTTGTCATAGTCTACCTTGATGACATCCTGATCTTTATCAAGACATGAGATGAACATCTATGCCATATATAAAAGTGATTGATACTTTATAAAAACACAAGATGTATTCAAACATGAAAAAATGTTAATTTTACATACTACATATATAATATTTGGGATACATTTTGGACTTATAAGGAGTGCATGTGGACACGACCAAGATTCAAGTCATCTAGGATTTACCATGACCAAAGAATCTCACAGAGATTCATAGTTTTTTTGAATAAGAAAATTTCTAAAAAAGATTTGTAACTGGTTTATCTCATGTGAATGGGCCTCTAGTCCATGTTACCCAGGTGGTGTTAAAATAAAGTTCAAATGGACTACCACATAATATAAATCATTCAAAAGAATTGAAAAATAGACTCGATTACACATCAATACCTACTTTTCTAGGCCTTAAACAACCATTTGAGCTTGAGATAGATGCATTTGAATTTGCATTTGGAGCATTCCTCAGTCGACATGGTCACTTAATTGCTTACCTTAGTGAAATATTCACCACATTGGTAAAGAACCACCCAATATATAATCATGAAATTTATTCTATTCTTCAAACATTTAAGCATTGTAAGCATTATATCTTGGGCAAGGAGATTGTGATCCACACTGATCACAAGTTACTTCAATTATTTCAAAAATAAAACAAATTACAATAAGAGTGACATTATAAATGGTATTTTTATATTCAATAGTTGCATATAAACATCACACATAATAAGGAAAGTGCCAATACAATCATAGATTGGGTCAATGAAAAAAGTTGGGGGACAAAAACTATGACATCCCCCAACTTTCATTTTTTTTTTTTAAAATGGTAAGGGTGTATGCCCTTTATTATTTGTAAAGGGCATATGCCCTTTACAAAGCATAAAGGGCATATACCCTTTACAAAGCATAAAGGGCATACACCTTTTTTTAATTTTATTTTTCTTACAACTTAAACCAATGGCCTAAGCATTTTGGTTTTTATTCTCTCTTCACATTTGTAAAATTTAGATTCAAGTATGCACTTTGGATTTTCATCCATCCAATAGGATTCACCATTTGGGTTGCTATGGTCAGGTATGTTGATTTTTAGATTTTTTTTTGTTTCTATTTATATTTATTTATTCAAGTAGGGTTTTGAATTTAGGTTTGTATTATATTCTCTTAAATTTCCTAAAAAAAATATGTATTTATATTTAAATATAGATACACAAGTTCTATGGATCCCTTGCATGAAGAAAATGTTAGACAAAACCTTGAATAATTTGATTTTGCACAAGATAAAGTTAAATTTTATGAATAGTATAATTTAAAACATCAATAATTATAAATAATGATCAATGGTTTACATCACTCTTCATCTGGTAGTGCACAAATTTCACTCACCAATACACTAGAGACTATTTTTAATGAAGTGGGAAATGTAACTTCTCAACTTGATGCAATGTTGCATCGAAGAGAGGCCATGAAACAATTTTATTCCAACAAATTATCATATGAAGATGTTAAGAAAAAACAACAAAATAAGTTGTGTGTACTTTGTTTGTTAATCCTAGAGCCAACCAACCTCCACCAATAAATTAAAAAAATATATTAGTATTGATTTGTGTGTTCATGAGGAGATGAAAAATAACTTTTGGGATAGGTGGTGGATGGTTTTTTATGAGACTCCATGAAATAATAATGAGGTTTCATCATACATTTTGAAAAATTGTATTATGAGTTTGCACTACAAAAAATTCCAAACTATTTTGACATGAAGGCCTCCCCAAATAGGGGAGGTGGGTCTTCATTTGATAGACCTGGTGCTAGGTGAGACCAAAACCATCATAATTGAGATTAGATAAATAGAAGGAAAATATTACATGCCTCCATTCAAAAAAAATTACATCATAACATACAAATAGACACCCTTCAAGTGGCTACAAGTTTGACACAAGTTATGATTGAACATGGTATGCATACATTAAACACTTCTACTCAGCCTATAGGTGGTCCTAGTGGTGTTAGTGGTAGTGGTAGTGGTAGTGGTGGTAGTGGTATTGGAAATAGTAGTTTTGGTGGTGTTAATATAGGTACTAGTGTCCCTCCTCCTAATCATGTTATAGTTCTTATGCATCATTGAACATCATATGGGAGGAAGTGTACATGACCTCCTATTTAAGTGCAACATACACATAGTACATTTATGGAGACTAGCATGACAGAGTGTATGCTACTTGTAGATGCTTCAACAATACATAACACTAGCATGTTATAGTATATGCCACCTATAAATAATTTAATAATGCATGACACTAGCATGCCAAACACTATGCCACATGTACTTTATCTTAACTGAATCTTATCAAGATATGCCTATCTATTGTGTACGAATTATCGACTTCATGATCTGTATTTGATACATAGGTTTAATTTTGATTATAGTTTGTTTATGTTTATAAAGGAATTTTAAGTTTGTTTTTTAGTATGTGTTTACTTAATTGACTAATTTATTTGATTAAACTTGTTATTTGTTGCTTGTATAGATGATTGGTGAAATTTTGGGTAGCTTAGTAGGTCTTGAATCTATTATAGAGGCCACAATTAGCATGGGTGTACCCTGTACATAGGTTTGAAATTTTTTTAATTACATATTTTTTCATGTACATGTTTATTTTCCTTTTAAAAAAACTATGTTTTAAGATATATATTATAGTCATAGATTTTTATTATGTTCATTGGATTCACACATTATTCATTTATTGGTTTTATAGATGATGAGGGATACTATGGGCACTCCTCATGGATGATTAGAAGGTTTTTTTGATGTTGTAACTACATCAGAGGATCCATTATCTCCAAAATAGGCCATGATTCAGGAACAAAGATTGGTGAGAATACAAAGTAAAATTATTTTTAGATTTAAGCAATGATATTTTATGTCATATTAACATAATTATATTCACATCTAGATCTGATGATATATGTATGATCTATAGGATTCCCCATCAGGGGTGTATATATAGTATTGTATCCCTAGACAACCATGTAGATGGAATATGGTAAGTGTAGAATCATTTTACAAAATTTTGTTCTTGAAAAATTTGCCAAGTTTTCAATATAAAATTTTAATGCATTAATTTTTATATTTCATATATTGTGTAGACACAATAATTTTTAGTGGTTGTCGATGAAATAATGGATGACTCACATGCTGAGAGGAGAGTCTCACCTCATATTGAGGAATCCAACACCCATGACTCTACATCTATGCCAACAAAGCACAATTTATTTGGAGGCAATGAGAAATAAGAGAGCTAGTTGTTGTGTTAGGGGTATATTTGTAGGCACAATTGATTTTATATGCTGATATGTCCCACATTGTATGCCTATATGGTGCATTTTTTCTACGTACATGTTATGGTCTACATTTTTTCCTGATATTTGTCATATTATTTATGTTAAATTATGACATATAACTTTGCATGTATAACATATATACTATTTGATAATATGATTCCTTTACCTATGCATATTTTCTATTTTGATCATTTAAAGTTTACACATATTATTGGTTAATGCAATTATTAATTCATATGGGGTAAAAAAATTCACATTACTCTCTAAGTTAGGTGCTTTATAATTATGTATATTTTACATTTACATGTGATATTTACTATTTACTTGTGTCATTTACATTTAATTACATATAAATTTGTAATTGTGATGTAAGTGGACTTGTGATCAATTTCATGGACATGAAAATATTATAATTTGTACTTGATAATAGTTTTTAGGATGCCTAGTGATGTAGGAGCAATTTACTATTTAGTTGTTTCATTTACATTTAATTAAATATCAATTTGCAATTATGATGTAAGCAAACTTGTGATCAATTTCAGGGACATAAATATTATAAGTTGTACTGGATCATAATTGTTAGGAGGTCTAGTGATGTAGGATCAATTTACTATTTACTTGTTTCATTTACATTTAATTAAATATCAATTTGTAATTGTGATGTAAGTAGACATCTAATTAATTTTAGGGATGTAAATATTATAAGTTGTACTTGATCATAATTATTAGGAGTTCTAGTGATGATGCAAGAACATCTTTACAACATGTAATAAAGTCCTTATTTAAGTGTCTTGGAGGTAATATATCTATCATTTACTCAATAAGACGTCTCATTTGTCCTTCAAAGAGTGAAATATAGGTCCTAGATGGTACTTTGGTGTTTTCCCACCAAAAGTTCAATTTGAATTTTCAAATATGAGTATGTAAGGTTGTGGATAAGTTGTAATGATTTGTAAATTATTACGATTCTAATAGGTTTAGAATGATTTTATACATGTCTATAAAGGGTTCTAACTATCTTATAGATAAAAGTGGTTTTAGGTTAAATGAGAATGTACAATAGCATTTATGACTGACTGAGTCTATGAAAACCTTGATATCTCAGTATTCTTGATAGTGAGAAGGGAATTTTGCCTCAAAATTTTTAAACTCAAGTCTATAAAGGTGAAGTAAAGTTTTAAGCACCTTTTTTATGCTTTTACAAACATCCTAGGGGCACTCTTTACATTTGAAAAATATTATTTTGTGTTTTGACCTATTTGTAGCCATTAGGCCTACTAGGTCTAAAACAAGGTTTCATGTATAAAAAGACATTTACTTTTTATTTGTAACCACTGAAAACCCATAAATTTTGGTATTTAGCTTGTAGGTTGATTAAGTCAAGTGTTCAAATTGGTTTCAAATAGTATTTTGACTTATTGAGTGATATATTAGGTCTAAAAGCCTAAAATAGGGTTATAGAGTTTTGAACCTAATCTATTAAGAAATCAACAATTCAAATTGCTTTATTACTCATTTTAAATCAATATTATAATCTTACATACTTACCAAAACCATATATTTATAATATATTTTAGAATTAAAAAATAGTCTAACTAGAACTCATTGAAAATAAGACCTAGAAAGAGGGTGTTCAAAGTGAAAGAGTAAGAAGTACCAAAGGTCATCAAGTGATGTAGGAGTATCATCCATCAGGGTGTATATAGTTTTTTTTAGTAAATATCCTATCATAGATTCAAGTTGTTTTTAATACATATACACCTTACCTTTCATGTTTCAAGCAATTCAAAGCTTTAGATGAACTGTCAGATCCTCCTCCAACTTTGGTCATGCATTATAGCATAACCATTAGGGATACATATGAGCCATCAACTCATACACACAAAAAAATGTCCTATAATAAATTTTAGGAGGATTTTATCTAATTTGAGATGGGTGAGAAGTGTCAATGAGGTTTATCTCATGGCCAAATATCTCATAATGGGCCAAAAGTTAGTTAGTGGGGAATGTATATTCTAAATCATTATCCCAATTGATGAAATGTCTATGTGGACACATACAAATAGGTTTTTCAAGGTTATAAAAATAATTTTTTAGTCTTGATTTGGCGTCGAGATTGAAGGTTATAGTTGGTCGAAGGCATTCCTTATGATAATTCACTTGTCTTTGAGTGTGCAAAATGAGTAAACTTCCATGACACATTGTAGGAGAATTGTGAGGGATAGAAATGAGTCACTAGTTCTTACATGTGCATAGAAAAGGATTATAATAATGTTTAAGAGGATTTAATATAACTCAATATGGATGAGATGTGGTAATAAGGTTTTTCTTGCAACTAAATCTCTTAGAATGGGCCAAAAAGTTGGTAAGTAGGGGCTGTATATTTTGACTCATTAGCCCAATTGATAAACTATCTACATGAACACATATAAATAGGTGTTTTAAGGATAGAAAAAACATTTTAAAATCTCATTCAAGCCTTAAGAGTGAAGGTTTAATTTTTTTTTAGGTATCCCTTAAGAGAATTCACTTGTCCCTAAGAGTGCAAAATGAGTGAACTTTCATTGTGCATTGTAAGAGAACCGTCAGGGATAAAGATAAGTCGGTATCTCATGCACATGAAAAAATGATTCCTATAAAAAATTTAAAGAGGATTTTTTATAAATTAATATGGATGAGACATAAAAATGAATTTTATCTCATGGTCAAATCTCTCAAAATGGGCCAAAAGTTGGTCAGTGAGGGGCATATATTTTGACTCATTAGCTTAATAGATGAACTGTCTATGCACACACATCTAGATAAGAATTTTAAGAATAGAGTAAAGGTTGTATTTGGTAAAAGGCATCCCTTAAGATAATTCACTTGTCCTTGAGTGTGTAGAATGTGTGAACTTTCATCGCACATTGTAGCATAATCATTAGGGATAGAGATGGGCCATTACTCCTAAACATGAATGGATGAGTCCTCTAAAAAATCTAGAGATGATTTGATCTAACTCAATATGGATGAGATGTGGAAATGAGGTTTCTCTCATGATCAAATCTCTCAGAATAGGCCAAAAATTGGTCACTAAGGGTCATATATTTTGACTCATTAGTCCAATTGATGAATTGTCTTCATAAAAAAATTTAAATAGGCATTTTAAGTCTAGAAAAACCATTTTATAATCTTGATTAGTCCCTAGGAGTGAATTTTGTGATTGGTCAGAGGTATCCCTTAAGAGAATTCACTCATCCTTGAGTGTACAAAATAAATGAACTTCCATTGCATATTTTAAGAGAACCATGAGGGATAGAGATGAGTCAAAATAATACATATGAAAAGATGACTCATTTAATAAATCCAAGGATGATTTTATCTAAATTTATATGGACAAGACACAATAATGAGGTTTCTATCATGGACAAATATCTTAGAATGGGCCAAAAATTGGTTAGTGGGGTGCATATATTCTGACTCATTATCTCAATAGATGAACCATATACATAAACACATCTAAATAGGTGTTTTAAGGCTAGAATGGTCATTTTAAAATCTTGGTTAGGCCTTGAGAGTGAATTTTTTAGTTGGTTAGAGGCATCCCTTAAGATGATTCACTCATCTCTAAGTGTGCAAAATAAACAAACTTAGATCACATGCTACAACATAACTGTGAGGGATAGAGATGAGTCATTAGATCCTACAAGTGAATGGATGAGTCCTCTAATAAATCCTAGAAGTATTTTATCTAAATCAAATGGATGAGATGTGGTAATGAGGTTTCTCTCAAGGCCAAATATCTCAGAATGGGCCAAAAGTTGGTCAGTGGGGGGCATGTATTTCGACTTGTTAGCCCAATTGATGAACTGTCTATGTAGACACATCTAGATAGGAATTTTAAGGCCAAAAAAACAAATTTTCAGTCTTAGTTAGGCCCTAAGAGTGAATGTTGTAGTTTTTTAAAGGCATTCCTTAAGAGAATTCACTCATCCTTGAGTGTATAAAATGATCAAACCTCCATCACACATTGTAGAAGAACCATGAGGGATAAATATGAGCTATCAGTTCCTACACATGAGTAGATCTATCTTATAATAAAGCCTAAGAGGATTTTATCTAACTAAATATAGACAACATGTGTAAATGAGGTTTCTCTTATGGCCAAATTTCTTAGAATAGGCCAAAGTTGGTCAACATGGGTCTATATTATGACTTGTTAGCCCAATTGATAAAATTTATGTGAAAAAAAATCCAAATAGGTATTTTAAGGCTATAAAAGTCATTTTCTAGTCTCAAGCAAGCCTTGAAGTGAAGGTTACAATTGATTAGAGACATCCCTTAAGAGAATCCACTCATCTTTGAGTGTGAAAAATGAGCAAACTTCCATAATACATTGTAGGAGAACCATGAGGGATGGAGATGAACTATTAGATCCTCCACATGCATAGACAAGTTATCCAAGAAATACCAAGAGGATTATCTCTAACTCGATCTAAGTGAGATATAGTAATAAGGTTTCTCTTGTAGCTAAATCTCTCAAAATAGGGCAAACATTGGTCAATATGGGTTATATATTCTGACTCATTAGCCCAATCAATGAACTGTATATGAAAACACATCCATATAGGAATTTTAAGGCTAGAATTACTATTTTCTAGTCTTAGTTGATCCCTAAGGGCAAAGATTGTAGTTCATCAGAGGCATCCCTTAAGATAATCCACTCATCATTTAGTGTGTAAAATGAGAAAACTTTCATTATGCATTACAGGAAAATTGTGAGGGATGGATA
Source organism: Torreya grandis (assembly GCA_037957365.1). Classification (NCBI taxonomy): domain Eukaryota; kingdom Viridiplantae; phylum Streptophyta; class Pinopsida; order Cupressales; family Taxaceae; genus Torreya; species Torreya grandis. Next base: position 20,014 of record JARHVA010001142.1, on the reverse strand, counting down.
TAAACCATTAGCTCCTACATATACATGGACAAGTCCTATAAGATATCCCTATAGGATTTTATCTAACTCAAGATGGATGAGATGTAAAAAAGAGGTTTATCTTATAACAAAATCTCTCAAAAAGGGCTAACAATTGGTTAGTAGGGGTTGTATATTCTGACTCATTATCCCAATTAATAAATCATCTATGCAGATGCATCTAGATAAGCATTTTAAGGCTAGAAAGGCCATTTTCTAGTCTCAGTCAGGCCTTAGGAGTGAAGGTTGTAGTTGATTGAAGGCATACCTTAAGAGAATCCACTCACCCCTGAGTGTGCAAAATGAGTGAATTTATGTCACACATTGTAGGAGAACCGTGAGGGATACAGATGAACTGTCAACTCATACACATACATGGATGAGTCCTATAAGATATCCCAAGAGTATTTTATCTAACTTGATATAGACAAGACATAGAAATAAGGTTTATATCATGGATAAATATCCTAGAATGGGCCAAAATTTAGTTAATGGGGGCTGTATATTCTGACTCATTAGCCCAATCAACAAACTATCTATGTAAACATGGTCGAATAAAAATTTTAAAGATAAAACAACCATTGTATAGTTTTGATCGGGCCCTAGGAACAAAGGTTGTATTTGTTCAGAGGCATCCCTTAGGATAATCCCCTTATCCCTGAGTGTGTAAAATGAGCAAACTTCTATCGTGAATTTTAGGAGAACCATGAGGGATAGAGATTAAAGTTAGCTCCTAAACATGCATAGTTGAATCATATAAGATAATCTAGAAGGATTCTCTCTAACTTGTTCTAGGTGAAATGAGTTTCTCTCATAGCAAAATCTCTTAGAATAGGGAAAAATTTGGTCAATAAGGGTCATATATTTTGACTTGTTATCCCAATCAACAAGATGTCTATGCTAACACATCTAGATAGGCATTTTAAGGCTAGAATGACCATTGCCCAATCTCAGTTAGGCATCAAGAGCAAAGGTTGAAATTGATTGAAGGCATCCCTTAAGAAAATACACTCATCTTTGAGTGTGAAAAATGAGTGAACTTTCATCACATGTTGTAGGAGAATCATGAGGGACATGGACAAACTGTCAGCTCCCACACGTGCAGGGATGTGTCCTCTGAAAGAGAATAGATAAGACTATTTTCATGTTTTCTTGAAAGGACAAATAGAGAGAGGGTAAAAACCAATTTGCTTAAGGTAGATAACATTAATATGATTTTTTTTTGTCTTCTCTTTATTTCAATAAGATAATATTCTCTACTCATGGTACCAACCACATGAAGGTGGAAGATCATCTAGTGACACTAACCTACATTAAAATTTCTAGTAAAAATATTAAACATAAATAAACACATAATGATAAAAAAGTTGAAAATTAAAATATATTAAATCAAATAAATTTACTATATTAATTTGAAACACTAGATAAACTTACCAATTCAATCTAATGTACCTTTAGGATTAGATCTGTTTGCAATTTTTTCAAGAATCGCTTCATGGTCAATTTCATGCACTTTCCACAAAGTTATATTGTGAGGCTTTCCATGATATTTGATCATTTGAATATTTGTATCAATAACTATATTTGAATAATGAATCACCACCCTATGTGTTTCAAAGTCATTAAATAATAATTTTTTTATTTGTTTATGATAGCACATATGAAGTCAGGTTTTGGTAACCACTATAGATCTAGTGGGATAAATTAGATCTTCTCCATCCATAACATTTGTGGTTAATTTTTTTTGCCTCTACATAATGACACAAGTAGTAGTATGTTCCCTCATCATTATCCTTAGGTGCAATGATTACAAAAACATGCCTTGTATTTAAAGTATAATCAAATTTTAAGAACATCTAGCAAAAAATAAAGATATCACTAAAATCTAACTAAGGTTGTATATTTAATTAAAGAATAAATTTTACATAGTTGCATAAGATCTGAGATGTGGTCAAAGTCAATTGATGATGCCATTTCATGATTTGTTAATTGTTTGAGTGAATGGCTACTCTTTATAGGTGATATGGGTCTACAGTATGATTCATCAACCCATTATTTTGACTCACATTCATTCCAATTTAATTCCATACATGGGGAACAAAAACATGCCATATCCATAGGATAAATAGTCCATGAACTTGAATTTGAGCTTTGAATGGAGTGGAAAATACTCAATCTAGGTATTGTATTGCAATCTTCATATATTGCTTTATTTTACTCCTTTATTAACCAGAAGAATATTTGCACATGAAAATATTTATCTGATCCACGACAACTATTTTCATTACACCAAGTCATAATAATTTCAACATCAATAAATTAGAACCATCCTTTTGCTTTGCCTGATCTCTTTTAAGGGCCCTTTTTAAACATGCACCTACACCATCATGTTCCCGTTTTCCATGCCTATCCTTAAACAAGATCCAAAAATGTTGAATGCCATTTTTCTTATGCATTCTACTTAACCATTAAACTTGTCAATAATTCTTAAACTACCCTACATAATTGTCTAACCAAATCTAGTGTGTATCAAATATGATATCTCTTGCATTCATATTTATATAAAATATCTTAAAATAACCCTAAACAAAATTTGGATAATGCAATATATTATCACTTATATTATTGTCACTTATGATATTAGGTGCATGTCTAAATGTAATATAAACAAAAAAAAAATCCAATTTGAATTGAATTATAGTGTTGGGATTGAAAATCATTTTGTCATTGTAGTGTGAAGTACTCAGTAAAGTCCACAATCAAAATAATGGTGCCAATTGGGAAGTTGTCCTTGTATACCTTGAATTTATTATTTATACATTTTTATTTGTGTGTGTGTCTTGCATATTGGTAGATAATATTATTCTTGAACTCAACTATGAAATCAGATACAAAAACTTTAGTCATAACCAATTCACATCTTGATGACTCTTTTCCATCTTTAACACACTTTACATATTTGTACTTCTTATAATCAACTAGTTGCTTTCCAAATTCATGTGAAATTTATTAATGTATACAACTCATAAAATTTGACAAACACCACAATTGTTACATGTTCTATTTAAACATTGTTTATAAAAAAAAATTTCCCTTATGTCTTTGTCAAAAAAGACCATAGATTAATTCTCTTGATGTCTTAGGTGGGGAAGACACTAGACATTCCTTCGAATTATTGTCAATATGTAAAGTACAATGTATATTTTAAAAAAAAAATGCATAGTAAATTCAACATGTACCCTAAAAAAACATTTGGTGTGTGCTTGGTTGATTTTAACATAGAAAGGCTTGCACATCTCAAATGACCTTTGGCTAATTATCAATTGGCCATTAAATTTTTTAATAAACTTTTTATAAAATTCTGTTTGGGTCATGTCTAAGAAATGTTTTTCATGTGGCTCATAGTTTTTTGAGCCTTTTATTATTTTATCAACATATTTTACATTAGATGAGACCCTTATGTTGTCTTTCCAAAAAAATTCAATCAAATGTCTTATTACTTCAACTAATACCTTATTTTTTATGGGAGTCTACCACTAAATGCCCAACAATCCATGATTGAAGGGTCATCAAGCCTTTTTCTTCTTTTTAAAAAATTTATTCGAGTTTTGATATTTAAGTTCAATGATTTACTTGTTTCACTAAGAATTCAAACTTTAGATGTTGACTTACTCACTATAGATTCCATTATTACTCATATTACGACATTACTATCTTTTTTCTAACTTTTATTGCCTATTACCTTAAATGTATTAAATAGATTCTTTACTATTGTACCATTTCTTCCCTTCATGTTGAATGTTCTAAACCCCAAATTATGCATCACAGCGCACATTTTTGGATTTTCATTAATTGAACATATAGTTGACATGGTTTTTTTTTTGGGTTTTATTCTATAATGCACAGTCCCATACACATTGAGCATGACATTGAGCTGATATTTTTTACATTTTACCTTCTATAGGTTATATTATTTTCTCATCTATTTCAACCAAATACCTTGGTGTTTATCTTATTATCCTTTAAGATGTGGGTGTAGGAGATATATTTTGTATTAAATTGGGTGGTGTTACCACTTCAACCATAGTAAGGATAGTAGAGGGTTGACTATCTACATTAGACCATACATGAGAATTAAATTCTTCTTCATTAGGAAACACATGATTTGGGGTCATTACTTGATGTCAATTATCATCATACTCAAAATTTTCATTATGAATGGATGTTTCATTATATTGTGTTTGTCCATATGTTTCATCACTCATTACAAATCATTAATTACATGCTCTAAATTTTGAATTTCATCATGCTACAAAGATTGATTGAGTTGTATTATCTCATTTGAAGACATATCTAAACCAAATTATATAAAATTGGGCATGTTTTTTGCATTTGAAATATTACTTAGTGTGGAGGAAGCACCTTCAACTTGCCTAGAAGCCCTTATGGATGCCCTTTTATCTACTTGTATTTTTATAATTTTTCTCTTTTCTCTTCAATTTCCTAATTTTTTTAATCTTTTTGATTGGTATTTTAAAATGACTTCCCAATCCCATTATTCATATTTACCAGAATAAGATAATTATAGATTTAAACTTGAAGAATTTTTAGTGATTCAAACAAAGTGAATGGAAAATTTACCAAATTCGCATAGTTACAACAGAAAAACCAATTTATAATTCACAAAGAATAAAAAAAATGAGAAAATTTTGTGGGAAATCTAAGAGAAATTCTTGAATCACAAAGGGCGTGCATGATTTTAAAATCATGCATACCCTTTGTGATCCATTAAAAAAGAAAAAAAATAATTAATGTGCAAAAGTTTGATTTGAAAAGGGTATATGCCTTTTGCAAATTTACACTTTTTTTTTCTTTCCCTCCAAAATTCCCTCGATTTTAGGCTTGGGGGGTCCCAAACTTGATCCAAGCTCTATCATGAACCAACCAAGGATATTTATAAGAAATTTAGGGGTTTTTTTGGTCTTTGTCAACACATTTGATTAGGTAGTTTTTATTATTTAAAAAAAAATATATATGGGTTTGTAGAGGGGAAAGCTTAGTTTTATAATATATAATTTTTTTAATGTTATAATATTATTTATAATTATTACTTAATTTCTACATGACATACTTTGTTATGGACTATATACATATTGTCACAAATTTTCTTATAGCTTTTTGAATATTAATCAAGCATTAATAATACTTATATCTCAACAACATACACATTGTAAACTATGTTTATATTTTTTTCATGAAGTTAAGGTCAAAAAATTATATTCATACACTTGCATATACACTTGTAGTTTCATAAAAAAATTCATTAATTTACTCAAAAAAAGTGTGTTCGTATACATGCAATCTCCTTATCTTTTTGCAAAAATTGACCAACTTATTATCATAAATGCATCTATTTCTCACACTTTTATAATATGGATATTAATTTTTTTTATATTTAGAAACTAAATTCAAAATTTCATAATTCATGTTCTTATGTCATTGTCAAATTCCTTTTTCAAGTGTCTCTAACATTCTCTCCAAGTTTAACTATTGTTATTTTCAAGAAAATAGTGTTGCTTTATACCCCCCTTTTATCACCCATGGAATTAGATAAGGATTAGTTAATTAATTTGGATTAATTAACTAATGAAATAGGATGTGAATTTTATGGGATTGTATATGGTTTTGGAATAAAAGGTTAATTGAGTAGGGGGTGATGAATAGTGAAGGCTATGTATGTTAGTGTAGATATAATATTAGCTAGTTAAAATTATCATGAAGTGTCTAATTTTAGGTGTCTACACCATCCAAACAAGAAGAAACAATCATCAAATGATCAGATTAAGTAGTCCAAGATTGAAAAGTGGTGTTTGATTCACATCTCTAATAGTCATTCCAATAAAGAATACCATGCTAAGAGAACCTTACTTGCACAACTCAAAGTAACAGGTACCATCATCATAAAATTAGAGAAAGGTAAGTTGATTATGGATTTTGAGCCTAACACTATGATGGGTACCACAAATATCTCTACTACCCTTGTAGAAACAAAGGAAGTAGAAAGACTATTTGATTATTAAATTGAATTAATTCCCAACCAATACACTTCTTTATTAACAATAGAAGTAAGAAGAACCTAATTTCTCTTGAATCAGTTCATAGATTAAACCATTCATTGATGCCTCACCCACAACTATAATCCATTGGATGGTTTATTGTGGGATCCAAGAAACTCATCATTCAATAGTGTCAAGTGGTGTATAACATAAGTGCTTTCAAGATATAGTCCTTTGTGACATTAATCCATCATAGGTATGTGATATTATATTAGATTAATCATATATTTATCATCGACATGTATAAAATGAAGTGTATCCTATAAATGTTATCATAAGTGTTAAAGATATGAGATACCATAAACCAAAATTAGTTTTAAAGCTATCACTCATTATCACCAAGTAATGTAAAAAATTAATCACATATAGTAAGAAGTTCATGCTTTTGATGGTAAGATCTGAACATAAGAAAGTCCCTGTGACATCAACTATTATCGTAGTTCCTCTAGCGTTAATGTCAAAAGCAACATAGTTTTAGCTCAAGTTGGAAGAATACAAAGATGTGTTTCAAATACTAAAAGAAGTGTTTATACACTATGTAGTGAAGAATACTATGGATATGATCCTTGGATTACCTCTTCCTAATGCTTCTTTATACTAAAATTTATTACTATAGAATGAAAAAATCAAGCTAAAAATCCATAACTAGTAGACAAAGGACATATTAGGCCCAATGCATCACCTTGAGACAACATAATTGTGATAATACCAAATAATGATGCACACATGGAGGTTATGCATCAATTATTAAGCACTCAACAAGATCATAATGATAAAACACTATCATATTCTAAGGGTTGAAGATCTTCTAGACCAGCTCAGTAGTGAAAAATACTTCACTAAGATTGATCTTAAGTTTGGGCATCATCAAATTCCTATTGATCCTACAAAAATATGAAAGAAAAACTTCAAATCAAAATAAGGTTTGTTTGAATGGTTAGTAATTCCCTTTATCTTGACCAACATTCTAGCCACATTCATGCAAATGATAAATGATATCCTACAAACATTCAATACTTCATTTTTCATAGTCTAACTTGAAGATATCCTAATATTTATCAAGACACGAGATGAAAATTTGTACTATAAAGAGAAAGTTATTGACACTTTATGAAAACACAAGATGTATGCAAACACAAAAAAATGTTAATTTTCCATGCTGCATAAACAATATTTGGGATACATTGTGGACTTACAAGGAGTGCATGTGGAAGAGGACAATATTCAAGTCATCTAGGATTTACCACAACCAAATAATCTCACTGAGCTTCATAATTTTTTTGAATTAAAAAATTTATACAAAATATTTGTAATTGGTTTCTCTCATGTGAATGTGCCTATAAACCATGTTACCCAAGGTGGCATTAAAAAAAAATTCAAATGGACTACCATATAATAAAAATCATTCAAAAAATTAAAATTTAGACTCTATTACACAATAGTAGTTGATTTTTCAAACCTTCAACAACCATTTGAGCTCAAGATAGATGAATTTGGAGTAGTCCTCACTCAACATAGTCACCTAGTTACTTACCATCATGAAACATTCACCACATTGGTAAGGAACTACCCAATATATGATCATGAAATTTATGATATTGTTCAAGCATGTAAGCATTATATATTGGTCAAGTATATTATGATCCAAAATGATTAAAAGATGCTTAAATTCTTGCAAATATAGAGAAAATTAAAACAAGAGTGACATTATAAATGGTATTTTTATATTCAATAGTTGCATATAAAAATCACACATAATTCCAATCCAATCATATATTACCTGAGAAGACCTAAATTTTAAACTATCCTTTATATACTTGACACATGTGGACATGAAGTCAACATATGGTCAAAGTTGTATCCATCTAACATGTTTTTTTGATATCTATTAGAATTTTCTCTACAGTAATTTAGTTTCAAATTTCTACTTGAAAGATGGAATTCTATATATCTTAGGCATTTTTGAATTCCACATGAGGCAAAAAGATAAAAATAAATATGGGAGGATAATTTTAACAAGGTTTTGGGAGATTTTGGGAGTGAGAATACTTTTACATTGTTTCAAAAGTATTTTTATTAGCCACATCTCAGGTCTAATGTCTACAAATACATAAAGTCATGTATCATATGTGCCATAGCTAAGTTGGTCAATAAGATGCAAGGTATGTACACACCTATTTCAATTCTAACAATACCATTGGAATCCATTTCCATAGACTTATTCTTAATCTAACCTAATACCAAACATGGTAATGAGTGTGTTTATGTAGTAGATGATAGACCCTAAAATATGGTAATTCTAATACCTTGTAAGAATGTTATATAAGATTTGGAAATAACTCAATTATACTTTTAGTATGTCTAGATCCACTTTGGAATCCCAAAAAATATCTTGACTAATAGAGACACATTTTTGAGTCATTTATTGAAATCACTTTGGTTTATGTTAGACATAACGTTGAACAAGTCCACCACTTTCCATCCTCAAACTGATGGATAAATTAAAGTGGTAATTAAGATAATAATTTAGATTCTAAGATTATACAATTCAAATAAGAAAAAAATTGGGATGAATTATTCATTTAATTTATCATAAATACAACATATATTTATAATAATCTACTACAAACAACCCTTTTTTAGGTTTATTTGGGTTTTTAACCTTTGTTACCCATCAAAATAGCTTATCCCATTCCACTAATAATAGTATTAATTCCTTCATCTCAAAAGGAAGTTGACAAAGATATTTATCTCATTAAACACATTAATATCTTTAATGATCGGTATAAATCATTCTAAAATAGATAAACTCAAATTACAAGCAATGCCACAAAAAACATCATACATCGCACACCTTACAGGTTGGTGAATGAGTTTGGATACACCTTTAGAAGGAAAGGATGACAAGATATTATACAAAGATTCATCCTCTTTGATATAGGACCTACACCATTACAAATTAAGTGGGAGATAGTAATTTCTATCTCAATCTTCCAAATTATCTTTGGTTGGACTTAATCTTTAATTTAAAACTCTTGTAACACTAATTTACACCCTTGTTTGATATTTTAGATATTACAGAGACTCTCTAATAGGTAGAGATCAATCCATATTATAGTATTATAACATAATCAAATCAAGTTATTGATGCTCAGATCAAACATACACTTCAACAAGAGATCCCTCTCTTCTAGATCATTAAAGTAGTTCAAGTACCTTCCCAGGGATAATGCTTATAGAGATGTAGGTTGCCAATTTATTTCAATGTCTTCTTCCACCAACTGCATGCAATTAGGACCATTTATATTCAAGGAGGGGGAAATGATCTAAGAGGATATATGTCACTAGATCACATCACACATTACTGCATGTTAACATTAACAACCACATTAGTAGGTTGTGTACCTATGTGATATTTCATTCCTTATAATTTTTATATTGCATTACTACATAACTTATGTAGTGTTAATATTGTAACCAATAACTCATCAATAACAATAGTTAGTGATGGCACCACAATTTGTATTTATGAAACAACTATTAACAAATGTTGTAATGGTTCAACCAATGCTTCATATTCTTGTATTGTATAATAATTTACATATCCATTCTTTGTAGGTAGATATTGAATTGATTAGAACCATATAATAATAGAGTTATAAAGTTTTTAGAACATCATCTAATCTATCAGATTATGCATAACTTAGCATAATATAACTTCTATATTAAATTTATATATTTATTGTCATCTTGTTATTTATTTCTTATTTATTTACTCATTGCATTTCATATTCTCTATCATTCAATAAATCACTTCCATATATAATGTGTTTAACCTAGTTCAAGTAGGTTATCAACTGGGTCTCCTCATATGCCTAGG
>JARHVA010001142.1:0-5000 GCA_037957365.1 Torreya grandis | reverse complement strand
ATTTTTAATTAATTACACTCTTGATATCTTTCCTTTTGCCTTTTTGAATATTGTGTAACTCAAAATTTAATTAATTTTATCAATTTTAAAAATACACCAACTAGGCTTATTATTAAGATTGGTATAATTTGTTTTCTTTAGAAGGGTCTCTTTCTACGATGACTATTTTAGTGGATTTTAGTGTTTATAATTTAGGTTGTGACTACCCTACACTATTCTATCCGTTTTACAAAATTGTTACATTGGTTTGAATTGAGGGCCAAAAATGCATGCATTTATGTCTAGTTTTTGTTGCCAATGGGTAGACCTCAGATGGGACCTACTTGAATTTATGTTGAAATGTCCTCTTGGATTAGGTCCTGATATTTATGCTCAAGCTTACATTTCATTATGTAAGTACTCTCCATATGTTTTGATTCCTTTGTGTTTGTTATTTATGTTTAGATTAGCTCGTGATCACAGAGTTTCATAAATGTAATTTTCTTCACTCAATCGTGTAGTTGATTGGTGAAGGTTGAATTCTCTCACATCTAAACTAACATTCATTGGGGAAAAGGTGAAATACAACCAACCCTGATTCTATGTGTGATGGATTCACCACAAGTATGTAGGCATCTTTGGGAGTGGGCATGAGAATAGAGGACTAACCCATAAGATGCCTCCTTTGTGTGGTGTCAATGACTAAGTGTGTTTTTGGAACACATGTCATGACAATTAAACTTAGAGCACTTATCATAGCACAAATTGTTAAGATATTATCGTTATGCATAATAAATTTATAATTAATTAACTTCATGGTATACTCAGCTATATAGTCACTATGACCATAGTTGGATGTTGGGTTATGACTGTAAGTGAGTTATGTTCTTATGTTTCAACTTTAATGGTCGATGTACCTATGCTTAAGAGATGGAGCTTCTGTAAGTAGTGTAAAATAAAGAGTGTTAATATTACTATTTTATTTAGGTTAAATTAACATGGGTTACTTTATTTTTCTTCCTTACCCTCATTTATGCTTAAATGTAATAGTTCTTTAGGTAAGTGTGCACACACCTTTTTTAGTAAAGGTGTTATTCAAAAAATGGCTTGAATGTGGCATTAGTCTTGAGTTGACATCTAGAGATTTAGAAGCTCACATGTCTCATGATTAGCTTGGTTTAGAGTACTAACCCAATTTTGGTTATGACATATAGTAGAGAAGACCCATCATAAGTTTAAATAGAACTAAATTAGACCCTAATTCTAAGGTGCATAAATGTAGGCTATTCAAAATGTAGTGAGGGCATTGATTTTAGGTTTCTAGGTTAGGTTAGGGTTGTATTACCTTCTTTTCTCACCTTGTTTTAGGGCACTTCGATGAAACCTTTCCTTCTACTAATAAAGTATTTTTTAGAGTTTTAATAACTCAATGGTTATAATTGATCTCTTCTTCCAAATAAGTTCCATGTTTTAACATTCCTTATTGGTTCCCTTTGATGGTGTTGTTGGGTTGACACCCTTGTGAGTAGTTTTGTGAGGAGCTAAATTTTAAGAAAATAAGCTAATAAAAATTATAGTGTGTGTCATACTATGTGTAGCCTTGGTAATTATGTATTTGATTATCATTCTAAGCTAAAATAAAAATACAAATTTCCATGTTTTTCTCTAGTTTTAGTTTAGTTTTCTACATTAAATTTTGGCCATGAAAATTTGATATCATATCATAGTCAAGACACCAAGATCTCTAGGATCATTTTTTGGTATCATTTCTTAAAAAGTGAATCGATGTGAGTACTTTTTAAGTGTTATGCGTCATTGAGGAGGTAAGATCTATACACTTGAAGAGTTCCTTAGATACTATGGACTTTTTGGCCTAATTCAAACACTAGTTTTCTTGTTTTGATCTCTATGCTAGAGACTTCCCTTTGAAGTTGGATGTTGGTATTGGTTAGAGAATATTTTACAATCCTTCGAGGCATATTGTCACAAAGTGGGTTTGGGCATCAACTTAGTTCAATTTTTATTGTATTAGAGTGGTATTATTATCTCTTGTGCATGTTTTCACAATACCAAGGTATATGGATATAATTATAAGTTGACATCTAAATGTTGTGGTCAACAACCCCTCAAGGTTATGACCATTTTTGATTGGTAATTGTATAGAGATTATCCTTGTGTGTAACCATCATAAGATTATAATGTGACCTAGTTGTTAAGGATCCTTAAGAAGTTTATGTTTTGGTTTTTCTTCTTATTGTGAAAGTTAGAGTGTACCTTCTTGCTTGTGAAACATCTTGGATAAGTTCACATAAATCTTGAATTACACTAATTTATAAAAAATTAATTTATATGCAAAATATGAAAAGTAAAGCCAATATACACATCTAATTTTTGAAAATATTAAAATAAGAATATTAAGACAAATAAAAACTTGCAACTTATAGTAGGTACCTCAATGTTGGTCAAATACTTATTAGATGGTCAAATAGATGTACAATACACCACATTTTCCCATCATAGAAATATCTAAGTATTGATATGGGAATTTTTAGTGAGGGATGTTAGTATGGGAACTAAGGAAAATTAGTGAATTTGGTTTAGTCACCTTTTGTAGCAGGTCAAAAATAAATTATGTACTATGAGTTTGGTTAGATTTATTTTATGATAATTTTTCACATCAAGTTACTATTTGAGAAAGTTATTATCTTTGTTTACCTTGGGTTGATACAATCGAGAATCATTATGGGTTAGCCATGAGAAACAAACATAATTTCAATATGATATTTTGAGACACTGGGATGCTAGGTAGGGGGATTGCCAGTTATTAGTCTTCTTATGGTTATAACAATAATGATAGATGGATGTTATAAATGTCAACAGAGATGACATAAATACATTGGTTGGACTGATGAGACTAATTTGATTCTTGTGTATTACGAATGAAATTGTGTTATATTGGTGTGATGTGATTGTAACTATGTCATGAACCTATATAAACAATGTATCTTAAGATAAACTTATGTATCCTAAACTTTTGTTGTTGTCTATGTGTATGTATAATTGAAACTTATTGCATAAACCCCATCTACATCACTTTGTATATGTGATGACCCTTTCAAACAATACTTTATCTTTGAATAATAGTACTATGGTGAATGTGATAGGGATATTTTATGTCAATCAGTAATTATGTATATATCCTTATCATACCCTGTTATTGTAAACAAACATAACATATTGTGTGCATATTCCATCCATGTGGAAGTATCTAGTGGTGTAAATACCACTTTTGTAATTTGTTAATGCAATAAACATCTATGTTGTAGTCTTGTGGACCTTTTTGAAAGGCATATGGAGGATGATGTTACATATATATTTCTCTTAATTCTGGGAGGTAATTGAGTTGTTCTATTTTTTTAATTCTCTTACTTCTAGGAGGTAATCGAGATTTATGTCTTTCTCCCCTTGGGTGGATTTATTAGCACATAATGTTGTAATGTGGATTTTATGTTACTTATATGTCAAAATTTATTTATTTACTTGTTGATTTAATAAAGGTTTTAAAACCAACATTTAGGGTTTTCTAGAATTTAAATTTTTGCTACAAAGTTATTTCATCGATTCTGAATTATTTTGATTGGAATTTAAATTTTATCAATGTGGTGACTTTGATTTAAACTAATTAAATTTTTGTGATGAGTTTATTACAATTTTATTTTTATTTACTTTATTTTACCTTATTTTTACTTAAGTTATTCTTTATGGTTTCTGGGCATTTAATTCATTTAATAACTGGATTAATTTGTGGTAAATTTTTTATTTCTATGTTTGAAGCACTGGTTTCATGTATGCCATAATGTGAATATTGTATGCCTGATGTGTGTATGAGGGAGAAGAATAATCTTGGAATATAGCTATAGGGTGAGATGGAAAAACTTGTGATGTCAAGTCCTAAGCCATCCTCTCGCCCACTAGATGTGGTGGTATCATACATGATTTAGTCAAAGTATTTGCTTTCCTATTTTGGGAGGTCTAAGGAGGATATTTTTAGGAGGTATAAGGGGGATTTTATTGGGAGGTCTAAGAAGTTTATTTTCATATAAATTTAATTTTTTTTATTCACTTAACATTGGTATTTTTATTTTTAGATGACACTTGATATTATGACACAATATAGCTCATTATTGTTCATCATTGCTTATTATTAATTTGTGTGATTTAGTCTTGAATTAAAACTTATTTCATCACACTGTATTTTTTCCATGGGATGGCATAAAATAATTTTAGTATGATTTTAAAAAAATATTGGTACTTTGTGCACATGATCTTCCTACAGGTTTTAACATCATAATTCATGTGATATTAGTTGGTTTATGATAGACAGTGGTTAGTAGTTGGCATTATGAGATCTATCTAGAAATATTGATATTAACCATTGGATAAACTTATGAATACATTAAAAATTTTAATATATTAAAGGAAATTTAAAATAAATAAATAAATCATTAATAAAATTTAAATTTCATTCATTAAATGCAATAAATTATGGTTGTAATATAAGTCATGTTTGCTTGAGTGACGACTTGCATTATCTCTTTGAATATGATCATGTTTTGCCACATGTTTTTGGTTGGCACATCAGGGATGGTGATTTTATAAGAGGGGGAGAATGTAATTTATCTAGTGTGAAACCTTCTGCATTAGTCATCTTGATACATTTAACGTATATGGTGACCTTTCAAATGCATATGAATTTGAATCTAGATCCCTCACTTATTTGAACACTTCATTTGTTGAAAATCAATTATAGTAATTTTAATTATTAAATCTTAAATAAATAAACCTAAAATTTTAAATCCAAATAAATTCATGAGGAACTTTAAAATATTTTAATGGGCAACTTGTGCCTAACCTCTCTAGAAGGCTAGATGAGCTTTTGTTTAGGCCATAGATTAGGGTGGGTGGTTGTGCTTATGGAGTGTGAATTTGAATAATGTAAGAAAAGTTATTTTTGAGTGTAA
>JARHVA010001141.1:3705000-3828272 GCA_037957365.1 Torreya grandis | reverse complement strand
CTTGTTTACAATACCAAGTGCAATAAAACAACATAGATAATGTTGGATAGTGAAAATGTAATTAATATTTACGTGTTTTTATAAATCTTATTTTGATTTATCATCCTCACAAAGGACCAATTCCAATGTGTGACATCATATTCAAGACACTAAATGCACTAGTGATGCATTAAATCCAAAAATCACAAGTGAAAACATGTCAAATAGTTGATCAAATTTATAAGTTCAATAAACATAACCACCTTCATATAGGGTGACAACATAATACATATATGCACAACAAGGGTTAAACATGTTACACATAAATAATCATGAAAGATGGAGGATATCTCTCTCAAGGAAATATACATGTGTATACTTGTATATCATAGTTTAATTTTTCATGCCAAATCCTTTCATTGGTAACTGTAACTCATCCTATTAAATGGTATAACTTGAAATAATCAAATGACATCAATAATACCTAAATTAAAAACATCTATATGAACTTTTTAATAAGTGAAAACAATCATATTTATTATTTTTAACATTAAATCTAGGTTAATAAATTTTTATAAAATATAATTATAAAAGTACATCATGGTACCTAAAACAATAATATATCCAAAAAAACAAGAAAGTACTAGAATATTAATTGGATACCTATAATTAAAAACAATAATATATCCAAAAAAATAAGTACCAAGAAACAAGTTATATGCCTCTTTCTATCAATAGGTAAAACAATAATATATCAAGTTTAAATTTACCAAGGTTTCAAATTTTTATTGATAGAAAGAAGCATCATTAGTAGGATTTTTATCAATAAAATGTGAAACCTTGGTAAAATTTATCAGTTACCACTAAAATAGTATCATTATTGACCTCGAGACTTAAGAAGTTATGATATGAAATCTATAGAGATTTAGATATTTTGTATTTTTGTTCATCATGTGGATAAATTAAATCACATAAGTGACCAATGCTCAACTTTATCTCACTAGAATTATAATAATTTTTTGACAAATTCAGCTACATCTTTCTTTAAACTATGCCAAAAATAGTACCTTTTTAGCTCTTATGTCATTGTGATGACATATAGATGATTAAAATGAGGTACATTATGCACTTATTTCAGTATTTGATCTCTTAACTTACCAAAAATAATGCACATAAAATCTACCTTAATATTTCAATAAGACCATCTTAGTCCAAGGATTAATCTAAAATGGTTTAGTAGAGGTTCTTTGGCTAATTTTACATTAAATGTCTTTGCAAATATCATATGTTAATGATTGTTCCAACACAATTTTTTTGAAATTAGATCTCATAATAGGAAGTGCAGTAAGATAAGTGTCTCTTCTGAGTGCATTAGGAACATGATTATCCTTACCTTTCACATAATAAATTTCAATGTCAAATTTTTAGATAAATTCCAGCCATATCTATTACCTAACTATAAAATCATCTTGCAAACAAATATATTCAAGGTTGTGATGGTCTGATTCTACTTTAAAATTCTTACCAAGAAGGTGATTCTTCCGATTGTTTAAGAGCATAGACAACATCAACCAACTTTAAGTCATGATTAGGATATTTATTTATCTATTTCCTTGAGTTTTTTGGATTCATATGTAACCAATTTACCATCCTAGGTTAGAATACCACCAAACCTATTAAAAATTTCCATTAGAATTAGGTATAGTAAAAATTAGTAAAGATGTGAGCATCTCTTAAGACTTAGAAAATAATTTTTCATAATGAGAGTATTGAACCACATGTCTTACCCTTATGGTGAATGGATGTGATGGGGTTATCAATTTTAAAAATAAATACCACAAACTCCGTAGTAGTAACTAACTAGTTCCATGAAGCTCCACACCTCATTAACATTCCCTAAGATTAGACTACTCTTGTATAGCCTTTAGTATTATAAGGATTAATATAATACATTATTTAGATGTAAATATGTTCCAAGCAATGAATTTGAGACTTGTAAAAAAATAAATTTTGAAAGCTTAACATAGATCTTGTGTTCCCTTAGTATTTGTAATACTAAGCATAGGTGTTTTCTTCATTCTCAAAATTAAAAATATATATTCATCTAGAAAATATGTTTTTAATTAATTTTATGAAATTTGAATGGGTATCAATCAAACCAAAGGGCATGACACTAAACTCATAATGTGATTCCTAAAAGTAGTCTTATGTTCATCTTCTTCTTTGATTTAAATCTAACAGTACTTAGATCTAAGGTTAATTTTAGATAAAATAACATCATCTTTCATCTAATAAAAAATATGATGTATTCTATCCCAAGGGATAATTATTCTTGATCATGGGATTATTTAGCATTATGTAGTTAATATAGAGCCTTAATGTTCCATCCTTATTATTTACAAAGACAATAAGAAACACCTCAAGGAAAAATACTTGGTCTAATCAATCCCTTATTCATTAACTATTTTAATTGATTTTTGAGCTATTAAAATTTTTTAACATTCATCTTATATGGAGCTTCAGATGCAAGTTTAAATCTATATAAGAATATTAGTTTCAAATTTAAACCTCCCTTTTAGGTGATAAACTAAGAAATTATTTGGGGGAACACATCCTCAAATTCTCTTAAGACCAAAAATTCCCTTAGAGAAGGTTATTTTATATTCATAAATTTCTTGCATTTGGATGGTATAAATTTTTTAACCTTTTTATGGAGTGATTTCTTTAGCTGTAAGGCTAAAAGGATTTACAAACCATGGGTTTCAAGGTTCCTTAGATTTCTACCAAGTTACCAAAATCATCTAGGAATTGCACCTTTTTGTTGAAACAATCAATCTTAGCCTAATGTTTTTTAACTAATTCATGAAAATAATTAGGTCATAAGACCATAAATGTGACAAAATAGGTATAATTTCACCTTAAAAAGCATGTAAATCAAGTTCAACTTATTCCATACATTCCAAAATAGAATTTATTTTTTCTTGTACCAAACTCTACATCCCGTACTTCTATGATTATATTAGGTTTTGATTTACATTTAATTTCAATATAATCATAAATGAAACTATTTTTATTTTTAAAATTAATTAAAAATAGCCAAGGGAATAACAAAAAAATTATACCTCATTTCAATCAAGGTGAATTTTAAATCCACATTTTGATTATATTCTATTGCATATAATTTGTGTTTGGTAGGTTGATTACCCTTTGTAGACATTTTTTTATTGGATTACATAGCACCTAAATATTTTACACTTTGAAAAATTAGGGCCTTAGTTTTTCCTCTTAATTCTAGACTTTTGTTGTTATCCAAAGTCTTGCATCTACTCTCTCATGTGCCCCTTGGCCTATATCTTGGTCCGACCAATCTTACGTTATGACCCATACCTTTTATCTTTCCTATAATGCTTAAAAATTTGCTTATATTCTACCTTTTTAAGTTCTTAGTCTGTACCTACTTTCCTTCTCCCTAGATACTAGCATCCCAAGTAGACACCTACATTAATGTAAGTGTCTTGCACTGACAACAAGTGTTTAGTGCCACTAAATTAATCTAATTTTCAAATGAAATTTATCTAATTAGTTAGCGTAAGTTATTTAATTAAATTTATTTATCCAAAAGAATTGATATAAATACAAGATCAACCCTCAATTCATTCCTTACCTACAATACCTAGTATAACCTAGAAAAGACCTAAGGCAACTTATCAAAGAGTTCAATTAAGCAACCAATAAAGCAAATATTCCATATTTTATCATATTTTCATATCAATCATAGGGATAATACATACACAATCTTTGACATAATGAAGTAGTAGCCTAAGAGACCAATTTTATAAGTCACAATATAGGTCACTATTGCACTATGCTTTTCACATATTGCATGATTCACACATAATCCAACACATAGGGGAGAAATAGAACAGTCTGAGGCCCTCTTCAGTATTATCTATGTAGGAATTTCTTATTTATATAGGGATCATTAGGGTTAGATCTACACCATGTTCCTACTAACCCATTTTCCCCTAAGGTCACCATAAAGATGAAGAACTAGAGTTTTATAATTTCATGAGGACTGACAATCTATGACCTATATTTAAATGCACTAGAGTGAACACAAAGATAAACCTATAATCATTTAGGTGGTTGCATCCTTTTTTAGTAAGTATTAAATATAAGACACCTACATTAGGTTTAGATAAAAGTGTTGATGTGACTATCTAATGTGAATTCTAGTGTTCACAGTCTCTGAGGCACCCAAATCAAAATCTAGTAACTATTCTAGAATCATATTTTGGTCTACTTCCTACCTATTCTAGGTCTAGAACTATGTCATCATTAGAACAAGTTCAGTACATTACTTCTTTTTAAATTCCATATCTTTCATATTTATACTTACTATTTTAATCCTATCTCAATTAACAAACTCATCATATGTTTATATCTGAATTTAGCATCTAATTAGCCTGCTTTAGAGATACTTTATCGTCCTTGTGCCCAAGGCTATCTATACCCATTTAATCTTATATCCCACATAATCTATATATTTTTAGGGTTAAACTCTCTCATCATGGATACTATGATTATAAAATTATCCAAATTGATTAATATTTTAATCTTCCAAGTGCCAAAGCCTTAAATATCAAATCTTTGAATGGTGGTAGTTAACATTTATCTATTTATTCTAGTACTCTCACAATTTCAAGATATGATTTGGTCCATCTTAGGGAAGATAAATAAACTTTACACATATTTATTATAACACCATCATATTATTTTGGCCTTTGATATTTTCTAAAATATGGATACAAAGTCCGAAGATTGGGAAAAAATGAGAAAGTTTTATCCCACCCTATATCTCTTAAAAATAATACAAACTAGCAATGCTTGGGGTTTTTTTAAAAATCCATGAGTCACCAATAATTCATGTAATTTAATCAATACTTTCATATACATTGTACCACAAAAATTATTGAATATGACCAATATGCTCCTTCATAGGATCATCAAAAATTATAACAAATACATAAGGAAATTATGATTGATCCACAAACTAATTGTATAGGGAATGAGACAAATTCTTCCAATGGTCCAAGTTAATCAAATTATATACCAAATTTAACAAAATTAAAAGATCCAATACCACTACTAACATATCATAAATTTAGTAATCATGAAATTGCACTTTTTATCCATGAGGATGATGATACTCATGTTACTCGATCCAAAAAAGGTGGTGGATTGGAACCAATGATAACACTTATGACTAGCAAAATTGTTCCCATATAGTATATTCTTTCTATGATGACCAATATTAAGGATCTTTAAAATTAGTTATTTATACATCAAATTCAAATGTGACTTTAGTTAACAATAAGCCTCTTGCATAATGTATACTTGAATATCCCTATCCATAAGATTTTTGAACTACCATATTTATCTATATTTTTTAGTCATAAGAATCCATTAAACCACATGATTAACTATGTACATTATTTTTATAAATAGTAAAAAAATGACAAACTATTTCTAAAAGTATTCCACATAAGCATTTTTTATGAGACTCACAAAAATTATATAGCCTACCAAAATGTTCATTAACAAATTTTTCACAATTATAAGATACTTAATTCATGGATTTTAATATCCACAAGTTTCCAAAACTTACATTACAACATTTTCACAATTTTAAGCAACTTGATGATTAATCCCTTTAAGATTATGTTATTTGATTCAAAAGTACATCATTTGAGATAGAATTTAGACCCTCAGATTTGGAATTGCAATTTATTTTTAGTAGATGCATTATTTCCCCATTAAAAGAAAGAGCATTACATAAACAATATGATTCATTTGAAAATTTATATGTGGATGTGTATATATATGATTCATTCATCTGTACTCATCTAAAGGAGCTTAACATATATCTTTCTAAGTATCAAAGTTGTATTCCTCACACAAAAGAGGGATATAATTTACCAAATGAACATTATGAATAAAAATATGGAGTTATTAATCTTTACATGGGTGCTCTACAAGGTTTATTTAAAATGGGACCACTCTAAGGTCTGCATCCTATGTAAAAACCCCATGGTGAAAAACACAAAAAACATCCACATCAACAATATTTAACAATTACAATATTCATGGGTGGTGCTTATTTTTGGCATAACCATATTGATCCTACACTAAAAAATACTTGTAATGTAATACATTTACAACAAATTGGCTTCAATCCTTAAAAAAAATTAAAAATAAAGGAGGTTGGAAAGGCTCTTTGGGAAACATAATAATATCATTTGCTTATGGTCCTAAAGTAATTAAAACATGGGTTTGGGTTATGCCTACCACATATCCATATGCACTTATACTAGTAAATCTCTGGCTATACTAAATGGTTGCAAAAATTGATCCAAATGAGCAAGGTGTTTCCTTCCCTCATCAAGGAAAATAAATACATATTCCAAATGATAGCATTACTTATAATACACATGTAAAACATGAGGATAAACATGTTATGTATCTTTTCAACTTATCAAATCATAACACAAATAATTAAAATATCCAAATTAAGGTTATTATGCACTGAGTAGGCAGATACCTATGATCATCTATTGGAAGAGATCATAGAGTCGTCTCTCCATTAATTCCAAAAACACCACAAAAAAATTTAAAAAAAATACTCAAAAATCCAAAAATATTTTCAACATAAAACATGTTATATTATCTCCTTGGCCTCTATGTTTTAGTTACATGTTGATGGATGGCATATATAGTTACTCCTACATACACATGTGTGTCACATTATGGGTGTCATTATTACCTTTTCATTTAACCAACATATGTTGGTGTCTGTTCTTACTAGGGCAGTGCCTAAAGCTATTTGTAGTAAGGTACTTTATTAATTTCAGGTTAATAGTACTTGTTTTGGGGGGTTTTCTATATCTACTTATAACTTCTAAGCTATATCTGTCAAGATCTTGCTCCACCAATAGAGCACATATGATTACCTCTTGTATTATCAACTAAACACGGAATTCAACCAAAATGATAAGTAACTAGAAATATGAAACAACACAGGAATATGAGAGACAATACACAATTGTATTAATAATCACTCAGAAGAAAATACAATAAAGAAGATGCCACTTCTTCTTCCACCTCAAAGGCTCACCACACCTCAAGACCTTCTTCCCTCTCTCTCTCGGTCCCAACAATCAACTCCAATACAGAATTGATGTTCACCTCCACCAGTCAAAAACAATGCTGCCAGTACACCAAGTACACAACCATACTCCAAGTAGATCTCCTGCTCTCTGCTACTACCTGCAAATCACTAGACCTTACTCATCATTGTAGATCTCCAAAAGAAGCCATGCACACCTGCTGACCAAGATCATACAAATATGAAGAACCCTTCTAATTCTCCAAACCAGCACCCACACTTGGTACTGTGGCACTAGGAGGAACACACCATTGCTCTCCTCTCTCTGAAGGAGCTTATTTGCTCTCTTACTCTCTAGCACTAATTTACAATATCGCCCATGAGTCCATATATAGATCTCATGCTTACAATAATTAAACTATCTTAATTACAATAATTAGACACGTAACTCAAGACTATGACTAGCCTTTAACATGCAAACTAACAGTCCAAAATTAGACTCTCCAAAATCAACATGCAAACTGCATGTTCACGTACAGGCTGCCGACATCGGCTCCTCCTTGAATGATGTCAGCTGACTGGTGACCGACATCAGTTGCTTCTTCACTGCTATCTGACCGATGTCAGTTGATCAGACCGATGTCAATTGCCCTACAACTCATTTTGCAACTCTCTGTAACCTCTGTAACCTCTGTAACTCCTCCTATTTGCATCCTAGTGAAGCTTTTAGCTCCACAACCTAACAATCTCCCACTTGGAGATAAATAGCTGCACCTATACCTATACCTGTACACCATATAAATTATTCCCTAGCTTGTATCCCTCTTCAAGATCAATCCTGAAGACCAACCACCACACAACCTGTGATGTTACACCTGTCATCCAAGTAACCTGCCACATCCAAACCTATAACCCATGTAGTGAAGACCTTGACCCTGCATAACAAGAATCCCTACTACTGATCCCTCTTAGATACTTGAGAATCCACTGAACTACCCTCCAGTACTCCTCTAAATTAGCTCCATACTTTTTGATAACTCCCACTGCTTGGGAAAACTCAGGCCTACACTAGACCTCATGTGATTTCAAACCCTGTTCTAAGCTAAGCTTGAACTATCCAGCCCTTGGTGTGCTTTCTGATTCTGCATCCTGCATCATGAACCCCGCCAACACCGTCTTCACACCAGCTCCCACTGGAGACAAAATCTCCATGTCTCTTATGCCAAAGAATTTTGCTACTCCAAATTCTTCATGACATACCTCTGAACTAACCTTACCTTTAGCTTAGCAAAACCCTGTATGTACAAACCTACTAGCAAATCACCCACATACAATAACTGGATAATGTCATGACTTATTATCCACCTGGTAAGACAAAAAGACAATAGTTACACTGACATTGACTGAAGCCATGCTTAGTCATCCACCTGTCAAACCCTGTACCACTATCCTGCAGCTACCTCAAGACCATATGCCTTGGCCTTCCATCTCACGTATCCATCCACTCTCTTATTTAACTTGGGAATCCATCCCTCATCTAGTGCTTTCTTCTAGCTGAAAAATCCACCAATAAATACCTATTTGGTTCTTCTCCAAGGACTCACTCCTCATCCATGCCAAGCTCCCACTATTTCTAGATTCTACCTGCATTGCCTCTTCACGTCTTCTTGGTTCTTGACCATCAATAAGCAATATAAAGAAGTTGAATAATGAATATGAGGTTCACTTACCCTTTCTAACCTCCATATGGGTGTTTGAGACTTATTGACAGCTTGTTATCCACCCACCATCCGTCCGAGTGACCGATCTCAGCCATCTCCCAGTCTGCAACCGATCGATGCCAATTCCCTACACTGACCCTGACTACCGACATCATTTCCCTGGCCAATGCTGGTATCCCTTCTACCGACGTCAATTCCTATATGACCGATGTCAGTCTTCCTGTTGCCGATGTCGGTTACTGTCTAACTGATGCCGGTACCTGTGTTCACCTGTGAGTGATAACTTTTTACCTACGAGCTCCTTTTGGATCAAAACCGTATTCAAATCAACATAGCTCTACTCAGAATAATTTAGTCCACTCAGTTGATCTCTGTCTGCCATCTCCTCCATGAACACCAAGGCCTTCCAGTTCTTAAGTTTATCAAAAACATCTATCTTCCACTTAAGAACATGCATTCCCCTCCTACATATGTGGCCAAGCCTACAAAGCCACATCTCTAGAATAGAAGGTGAATCAGTAATATAAGTAGATAGATAAAGGATACCTAATTTCTTACCACCATCTAATTTAAGTGCATCCACTGTGAGAGTTACTGTGCATCTCCCATCACCCAACTTTATTGAAGAAATTAGACTCATCTCCAAGACCGGTACCTGCATGACCTTCTTCAACACTTGTGTGTTACCCATCTATAATTTCAGCTTCACTTCCCCTTTGCCAATAATCTGACAAGGCTCACCAACCCCTAAATAAATCTCTCCAAAGTCTTCCTGGACATACTCTTAAAAAGATGCTCTATTTCGGGTTGCATGGAAAGAGGCAAAAGAATCTGTAAACAAAGATTCTACTTTATCCAGAGCAACCTATGTAACATCACCTGCAACATCTGCTTCTACACGTTGATCTTCTACCGACCAACAATCTCCTTTTCCCTGCTCTTTCTTTCCATCAATCAAACCATTCATGCTATTCAGTTTCTCCATTCGTAGCTTATTTTCTTCTACCATTGCTATACTCCCCTCAATCTAAAACCCCTGAGAGTGACCTATAATCAAAAACACTACTAGATTTGAACCACCTGTTAGTAACCCAACCAAAAGCTCTAATACCAACTTGATGGTATCAGCTCTTGAACCTACAACCTGGCTCTGATACCAACTTATCAGGATCTTGCTCCACCAATAGAGCACATATGATTACCTCTTGTATTAGCAACTAAACACGGAATTCAACCAGAATGATAAGTAACTAGAAATATAAAACAACACAGGAATATGAGAGATAATACACAATTGTATTAATAATCACTCAAAATAAAATACAATAAAGAAGATGCCACTTCTTCTTCCACCTCAAAGGCTCGCCACACCTCAAGACCTTCTTCCCTCTCTCTCTCGGTCCCAACAATCAACTCTAATGCAGAATTGATGTTCACCTCCACCAGTTAGAAATAATGCTACCAGTACACCAAGTACACAACTATACTCTAAGTAGATCTCATGCCCTCTACTGCTACTTGCAAATCACTAGACCTTACTCACCATTGTAGATCTCCAAAAGAAGCCATGCACACCTGCTAACCAAGATCATACAAATATGAAGAACCCTTCTGATTCTCCAAACCAACACTCACACTTGGTACTGTGGCACTAAGAGGAACACACCATTGCTCTCCTCTCTCTGAAGGAGCTTATTTTCTCTCTTACTCTCTAGCACTAATTTACAATACAGCCCATGAGTCCATATATAGATTTCATGCTTACAATAATTAGACTATCTTAATTACAATAATTAGACACCCAACTCAAGACTATGACTAGCCTTTAACATGCAACTAACAATCCAAAAATAAACTCTCTAGAATCAACATGCAAAATGCATGTTCATGTATAGGCTGCCGACGTCGGCTCCTCCCTGACCGATGTCAGCCGACTGGTGACTGACGTTGGTTGCTTCTTCACTGCTATCTGATCGACGTCGGTTGATCAGACTGATGTCAGTTGCCCTGTAACTCATTTTGCAACTCTCTACAACCTCTGTGACCTCCGTAACTCCTCCTGTTTGCATCTTCGTGAAGCTTTTAGCTCCACAACCTAACAATATCTTGGAAACAAACACTCTTTGCAAAAAACATAAATGACCCAATCTAATCTAAATTTTAGAATCTATAAATAATTCACACAACTATAAAACAAACCTATTCAAATCACTCTTGTATAATTAAAAGAATATCAAATCCTCACTTACTAATTAAAATCAATCATAAATTTATATTTGCATAATCTATAAGAATGAAATAAATTCTTATAATAGAAATAACAAACTAACTATTCAATCTATCCTATAGGTTTTCAATCTAAATTATACAAACATATATCTATATCAATATTTAATTAAAATAAATACAAAATCAACTTATAAATACCAAATAAATCTCATGTCTCCTTATGGAGTGGGCCCTTGCTCACCCTTATAGCTAGGTTCAAATCAACTTAACTCTAAGATATTTATTCAACACATAGATTGAGAAAGGAAATAGTTGTAATACTTTATACTTTAGAAAATAACCAAAATTACAATATCTCTATATGTAGGCATAAATTTATAGATCCAATCATGGATCTATATATTTATTATATACCAAGAAATTATTTATCACTACATTCCAAGAAATAACTTAACTAATTTGAAATAAGAAGATATTCTAGACAGATTGGGTGATATAGTTAGAATAGAAAGTCATTATAATGAGATCTTTAAGGAGTCAAAGAATACATATATAACAATTTTCACACCTAACTATATCCAAATATTTACATACATTAATACTCATATCTTTTATCCTCATCATTGCAACCTAGAGTAGCAACTCCAAAATGGAAGACTAAATAGAAATAGACAACTATTTATATATGTGCACAAAAATGGAAATGTTGAAAAGAGTCCTCCAGATTGTCATGAAGAAGTTAGAGAATATATCTAAACCCTTTAGAATGTACTATGATCAATTCTAGAGAAAACTAGGTTAATTTGTCACAAAATTAGTATAATCTGTAGCTTGTTATTGAAATATGTAGCTGACTATCTAAATCTATATCTAACTGTCAAAATCTACAACTGACTATCAAAATCCATAGCTGACTATCAAAATCTAAAGCTAACTATCAAAATTTATAGTAATCTTAAAAATCCATATATGGTTCTTAGATGGTTCATTCTTTGTCTTGGATCCTCCTTGTCTTCATGAAATCTTGTCAAAACTCATATTAATAATACTATTACCTGTACATGTCAAAATGTGGAGCTTAAAACATGTAAATGTTAGAAAATTTTGAAAAGAAGATAGACTTAGAATTTACATTAGTGTGTGTGTGTGTGTGTGTGTGTGTGTGTGTGTGTGTGTGTGTGTGTGTGTGTGTGTGTGTGTGTGTGTGTGTGTGTGTGTGTGTGTGTGTGTGTGTGTGTGTGTGTGTGTGTGTGTGTGTGTGTATTATATATATAAGCATCTATTTCCTACCTTATTCAAGTTCTAAATATTAAGATTACATACAATGCTCAATAATTTAACATATTTAAGGCCATAAACTATAGTAATAATGAGTCATTTTATGGAGTCGTCATCTCCCCCATACCTTACCTTTTACAAGTCCCTTTTGAAAACTATATCCTCAATCTCCATAGTTATAAACTATCTATTACAACTAAATACTCAAATCATAAATGGAATATAGATCTCATTGATGTATCCTCTGATGATGAGGAGTGGAACCCATATCCTTTTGCACAAAGTTAATCCAAATTTCAAATTGTTCCTCAGACTAAGCTCCTATATTTTACCATGAGGACATAGGAAAAAGTAGTAAGGGATGTCTGAACCTCATTCTTATCCATGAATTTCTTCCATCCCTTTGTAAAACATCTAAAATTATCTTCATAATAACTTTAGTTCTTCTTAAAGACCACTAAATGGTGGTGGGTGACAACACTTCTCTTTGTCTTAATGGAATTGGTAGCATATGTTAGCATTGTCTACAAGCCACCACTACATCATCATAGTTATGTTGAACAAACAACTCAAAGTTGAGAAGGCCATCCTATAAGGTGGAAAGATAATGATCACAAATTCTTGGTAGTTGGTAAAACCTGTGAATTTTTTCTAATATATACTTTGAATTACCAAATTGAGGCCTAATTCATAAACCAACATCTTGTGAAATATTAGTATGATCATTATATCTTTCCTACCAAGTAATATAATTTATATATGTAGACAATAAAGCTCTCATCTAAAGTTCTCCCATAAATAGGTTTACCACGAAATCAGTTGTATTACCTAGAATAATGTCACACAAATAAAATTCACAAAGTAGATCTTGCTTGTCAGGATTATTATTTTTGAATGTTATTATAAATTCATCACTGGTATTTATCTCATGTGGTAAATCACATGATATCTGTAATAATTTCCATCTAAATAACTGTTCATGTAAAAATAGACTATATGTAAAAGAAGGGACTCTACAGGATAATATATTTTCACTTAATTGATAGGTAAAATAAAAAATTTGTTTAACCTATTCTTTTTTTTGTTGAACTTGAGTCATTTCTTCCTACATTTGATATTTGTCTTTCTTAAGAAGATGATTTTCCTTCTTAAGTAGATTATTTTGTTTCTTTATTTCTTCAAGTTTTGAGTAAACTTGGTTCCATTGGTTTTTTACTTTTGAAACAAATAAAATAATCTAAAAGCCTTATTCTATCATGGCCCTAGGAAGAACATTAGAAGATTTATAACCTATTTGGGTTTTTAGCCTAGCATTTTCCATTTTAGTTTTTAGAATATTCCTCCTTACATGAATTTTCTCCTCTTCAAGTGATCTGGTATGGCTCCATACATCAATGATATCATCTTATACCTCATCTACTTTCTTCAGGGATTGAATTTCCAAATTTTCAATTTTTTTCATTAAATGAGCAATCATAAAATCTTTATTTTGAGATGCAGCAAATAATTTAGCTATATCCTCTACATTTTTTTAAAAAGTGGCTTCTAGATAGGATAAGGCTAGAGCATGTTGGAGTTCCACATCATCTACTTCCTTTGAAATTTGTCTCTCCTCTTCATTCATTTTGGATTTTCCTTTATCTCTTATCTACTATGTTGGAGGAATAAGACTCTCATCAAGAATAGTCTCAAAAAATTCATCAGCTAAATCTTCATGTAGAAAAAAGGTTTCCTCATCTTCTTTATTATGAGCTTCACTAGTAGTGGTTATGGGGTTTTGCCTTAAGCTATCTAATGTCTCTATAAAAATGGTCTCATCACTATCAAATACTAGGATCAATCTTATTCTTCTCTTAAGAGGATGAATAGATTCTATATGTAGGGTTTCCTGAGTTTTTATCTTGGAAGTAGGGTCTTTTAGAAGACTCTTCTTCAACAATCTAAATGGGTTTTTAGACATGAGTAGCTTGAAAAACATATTGGTAGCTTCTAGTAGAGGATCAGAGTCTCAATTTTCTATGCATTAACTCAGGAGGAGAGAGCATATGAGGAGGACTTGGGGTTTACAATGGAATAGTCTTGGATGTGGATCTTGTGTTGCAAGTGAATTTAGAGGTAATGTTTTTAGAAGAAATTTTTGGTGGAGTTTTTAAACTAGAGGTATGCATGTGTGCAAGAATTTATTTATCAATTTTAGGGGTTTTATTTTTATTTCCTTATATAAAGTATCCCAAGATTTCATTCCATTTTTTTCTATAAAAAGTGATGTTGAATAATGAGTTGAATCAACCCATGATGGCATATAGTAGAAGGGTTTTTGGCACAACTCATGGATATAACCTAAATATATCCTAAGAGGAATGAGGGAAAATTTATCTTGTGTTGAGGTTGTTGAACACCATATCTTACATGAATTAACATTATTAACACCATACAAATCAACACACTACATTATCCCTCGCATTTTAAATATTTAATAATCCAAAAGGAAACTAACCTCCATGGATCAAGTAGAGACTCTCTACTAACCCCTTTTACTCTTCCTTTGATGTCTTCCATGAAAAATGGTGTGGATTCTCCTTCACTACTAAATTTTTTGATGAGATCATTGAATGAAGATCTCCCTAGTATTCAAGCTCCTTCATCTAGTATCCCTAACAATGCACTGAAGACTTGCATGGAAAAGGGTATTTGAACACATCGAACTATGGAGAAATCAATTTTTAGATGAAGGATAAATTATGTTACCAATGCCTCATCAAAACCCTATAATTTGAGAAAGAAGTCAAACCATCTAGCTATAGCCAATATCTCTTTTACTAATTCATTTTCTAATAGCTCACTTGTATTCTCTAGTTCTAATTTCTTCTTCAACCCCTCTTTTGAACTCTAGGTTTGCATAGAACACAGTTGATTTTTCACCCTAATTTTAAAAGGGAACTAAACTGTGCTTGCAAAATGATTATATGGCAATAATATCCCTTGAGGGTTTAGACTATAGATATTACTCAAAGCATGTTAAGTAATAATGATAATATCAATTAAAAGTAATAACAGCATAATTTTTGTTTTATTTCTTTTAAATCATTGTGACGTCAATTATTTTTAACCCTTACTTATTGTGTTTTTTATAAATGACACATAGTTATAATGATGTGTCATTATGCAACACTTTTCATGACTGAAAGGGGTATTATCCATATCACTTACTTTGAAATTTCAAAATATGATCTTTTGAAGTGACTTTTTGTTGACATCATGAATCTTGACTTCCTTATATCACCATATGAGAATATTTTATAATAATGGGTTTGAGCACATACATGAAATCCTAGACATCTACAACTAATAATTAGAAAAAAAATACTTTACCTTAAAAATATTAGTATTGTCCTTATCTATTCTTTCACAAAACAAATTGCATGATTTGTTCTTTGAAAAATAGTACAATAGATAATAGAATTAAATTTATTGATTTAGAAGTAGCTAAATTTTTGAATTGAATTTTCTATTTTTTGGTTTTTTTGTTTTTTTCCCTTGACTAGCCATTTGTTGGTTTTTTGGTCAAGGCTCATTATTTAGTGCATGAACAGCTAGCAAGCTAGTTTTCTAAACATGATTATCAATAATATCCTAAAAGATTTTCATTATTGAATTTTTTATTTTATTTTTATTTTTTTATATTCTATTTTTTTGAACATTTTTAGAGAAGAGGGGCATCCTCTTCCTTTATTCAGGCTAATTTTGTCTTCAAAGACCATGGAAAACTTAAGTTCTTCCATGGCACCAAACTTGATTTGTATAATTGAATAAATTCTTCTTTGTTGGTATGCTTTTGATATAGTTTCAGATGATGTCCATTGATAATAAGTGTTTTCTAGTTTCTATCTATAGGCAATAACTATACTTAACCATTATCAAAAATATTTTCTATCTAAAATGGTCCTAACCATTTAATTCAAATCTTACCTTTGAAATGTTGATATTTGGAATCACATAAGGGTGCCCAATCTCCTTTTCTAAATTTCCTTTCTTTGATATGCAAGTCATGTCATTATTTTTTGTGATACTATGTCATTTCTATCTGTTACAAGGCTTTTGTCCTCATCTCATCCAATTTTTTTAACTTCAACATTCTTTATTTTTATGTTTCATCCAAATCAATCCCCAATTCTAATACAGTCCTCAATGTTTACATTTTAAATTCAATTGAAAGAAGAGGTTTCCTACCATAGACCAACTCATATGGTGAAAAACTAGTAGTGGTCTTCCACATAGTGTTGTATGCCCAAATAACTTCTAAGAGGTTGGCTACCCAATTATTTTAGCTATTACTGACTATCTTAGTAAGGATGTTATCTAATTCTCTATTAGTGACTTCTAATTATCCATTTGCTTGAGGATGGTATGGTGAATATTTTTTATGGTTGACTTGGTAAATGTCCATGAATGCTTGAATCATATTGGAAATGAATTATGGTCCTTGATCTGATACAATTTACCTTGGTGATCCAAAATGTTGCATGATCTTAGAATAGAGGAAGTCTACTACTACCTCTTCTCTTACAAAATAAAGAACTTGAACTTCAGCCCATTAGGTCACATAATCCATTTATACCAACAAGTATTCTTTACCTTGTGAAGGTGGATATATGGTCCCAATAAATTCCATATCCCACTTATCAAAAGTTTATATAACTACCTATGGATGAAGAGGCATATTAGAGGATAATGTAGGTTTCCCTATTCTTTGACATGCATCACATTACCAAACATAGGTCTTTACCTATTTGTGAAGAGTTGGCCAAAAATATCTACCTCTAAGGATTTTATGTACCATTCTTTTAATTGAGTAGTGTCCTCCTCCAAGTTCATCATGACATGCACAAGTGATATCATACATATAATTCTCCTTCACACACCTATGGAAAACATGACTAGGTCCAAGTTTAATTATTATACCATTAATCCATTTATAATAACTTATTCTAATTAAATGTTTCTTTAACTTTTTGGTACATTGAAACTTCTCTATAGATATAAAAATTTCTATATTTGCAATCCAAGGTGTTTGTATTGAAATAGAAAATAATTATTCATCCAAAAATTTATCTTCTACAGGTTCTTCATCTTCATTATGCAATATAGAAATAAAATCACAAACCATATTGAATTTTCTTGGCTTATCAATAATTATTATGTCAAATTCCTATAGTAACAATAGCCATCTGATAACTCTTCCTCTTATTATTGGCTTATTCATCAAATACCAGATAGCTGCAGATTAGTATATACAAATATTTTATATCTAGTAATATAGTGTCTAAATTTTTTTATGGCATTAATCATAGTAAGGAATTCCTTCTCAGTGGTTGTATAATTTCTTTTAGTTGAGGTTAAGTTCTTACTTATGTAAGATATGGCATACATATGTCTATTTTCATCTTTATATTCCAAAATAGATCTCATAGAATTCTTAGATGCATTAGTATAAATATGAAATGGATTTGACCAATTAGGTCCTCTTAATACTGATGTATTACTATGCTTTTATTTTATGGTTTCAAATGCTTGTTGACAGGCTGAATTCTAAACAAATTCATTTTTTTTGTAAGTAGAGAAAACATTGAAGTAGAAATCTTGTTGAAATCTTCTATGAATCTTCTATAATACCTTTCATGTCCTATAAAAATCTTAATTTAAATCTGATTTTGAGGAATAGGCAAGTTTGAAATGACTTCAATTTTCTTTGGATCTACTTGGATTCCTTTTGTAGAAATGTGATGTCCTAAAACTATGTCTTCTTCTACCATAAGCAAACATTTTTTATGACTTAGAGACAAATGGTGGTCCTCACATATTTGTAATAATTTTTCAAGATTGCTTAAACTCTCATCAAAAGATTATCTATGAATATTAAAATCATCCATATTAACTTCTACATAGTCATTGGTCAAGTCTAAAAATATGGCTAGGATAGCGCGTTGAAAAGTGGTAGGTGCATTGCATAAACCAAAGGGAAATACCCTATAGTGAAATTTCCCCCATGGGAAGGTTAAGGTTGTTTTTTCTAGATATTTAGGTGCCACTTTTATTTGGTTGTATCTACTAAATCCATCTAGAAAATAAAAGTATCTTTTTCCAGCCAGATTGTCAAGTACTTGATCAATGAAGGGGAGAAGGAAGTAGTCTCTCATTGTTGATATTTTTATCAATTTGTACTCCACATATACTATCCATTTAATTTTTTTATTGGGAAAAATTAACAAATGAGAGACTCATTGGCTATCAAAAATGGGATAAATAAATCCTACTTTTAACAGCGTCTCAATTTTAATTTTCACAATGTCTCTCAAGGCAAGATTAATTCTTCTTTGAGGCTATCTTATTGGCTTAATGTTCCCTTTTTAAATATGGTGTGTACATACTCTTGGATTAATTCCTCACATATATTTATATTCCCATGCAAAATCTTGATTGTGATCCTTGAGTACGTAAAAAATGTTTATTTCCTAGTTATTTGTCAATTAACTATTTATGTTGAGTGTCTTCCTTGGTGCTACTATGATTTCTTTAGTACCTAGATGATAAGAGTCTATTTTTTTGAATTAACTCATCAATTATTTGATAATATAAGGATTTTTAATTAATACATGAAATGTAATAGCATACTTAGAATTTTTTTCTCCTATGAGAATGACTCTAGTTAAAGGACAATAGAATGCTAAATGAGTTTTGGCCTTCATATGCCCATTACATCACACTATTTTGAATGTATTTATGATCATATAATGTATTTTAAGAGTTTTAAGAGGATGAATGATTATAAGAATAGGAATTTCTACTTTGAAAGGGTCTTTTATTTAAATCCATAGCTAGTCTGTTGCAATTTGTAGCTAGTCTATTATAGTCCATAACTAGTCTATTACAATCTATAGCTTGATTGTAAAGATCCATAGATAGACTATCAAGATCCATAGTTGGACTATCAAGATCCATAGTTATACTATCAAGATCCATAGCTAGATTATCAAGATCCATAGCTAGACTATCAAGATCCATTGTATTTATAATACTTCTTAATAACTCATCATCTACTTTCTCTACATGATCAGTGATTGTGACCATAGCTAGAGAAGAGATGCTATCACATTTTTCATTAGGTTGGTCAACCCAAAACTATTTGATAGTATTTATTGATGGTTGAGCAAGTGGATATAGAGAAATTCATTTTGATTTAAGACTATTTGGAATGGCCATCTCTCCTAATCTATAATCAATCAATGTTATTGTAGTTGCTAATTAAGGTCTTCCCAAAATCATTGGGTATCCAATCTATTTGATTTTAGGTTGGAGGACAATAAAGTCAATAGGATACTTCTTTGATTTTATATTCAGCATTATGTCTTCAATGACACCTTATATTTTGGTAGTTGAATGATATGCCATTTGTAGGATTGTGTTGGTTGGTTGCATGTACTTTAAAGAGAGATTTTGTGTGGTGTCCATAGTCATCACATTAATAGCAGCTCTTAATTCTACCAATACATTTGGTATCTCCTACTATCTAATATTTATTTAAATGATAGGACTCTTAGGTCTCCATATTTAGGCAAAAGCAACTTTCCTATTAATAAATCAACAAGCTTACCATCAACATGTATTGTCTTAGGATATTGTCTTTTTATGCTTGGTGTCTTGATACATAGACTTTTGATCACTCGATTTACTTTTGGGATGTCTCTAATGGCTTTTAACAATGAAATCTCTATGTTTAGTTTTTTTAGTTCTTGGATTAATTCAAATTCCTTGTTTTTTACTTCCTTTAATGTTTTTGGAAAAGGCATAGATGAAGGTATTATGATAAATTCCTCTATTTTTCTAGTTTTCTCTTTAGACTCTTCTTCTTTTTCTAGTTGAATTTGTGGACTTGTTTTTTCTTGTGGTACTTATATGATGATGATCTAAGGCTCTTGCATTGTTCTTCCTAATCTAAAATGAATATTTACACATTAAATAGCTCTTACCCCCATTGTTTCACCCTATTCATTTACAAAAACCTATTTATTTTTTGGATTTGCTACTAGCTGAGTAGGTCGTTGATGTTGGTTTACTTGTTTTGTAGGGGTTTCTTGGTTTCCTTGGGGAGCCATTAGTGCTTGATGTTTTTGTTATTTTTGTGGATATATTTTTTGGTTTTGTTGATTATAGTTTGGACCAAAATTCTAGTGTTGATTTTTCCATGGCTATTGATGACCTTATGGCATCCATATTTGTTAAAAGGGCTAGGGCATCATCCACTATTATGGTATCCATTCCTACATTCCTCATGGTGGATTATCCCACATTTTTTGAGGTGAATGCCATTATTAATAAGGAATTATTAAGCTAAACTGTTGATTTTATTGAAAGGTATTTCCTTGTCTCTAAACATAATTGATTTCTTCTATGGTTTGTACATTTTATTTGAAATAATTCTTGAGACTAGGGAGGTGACTATAATTCTTTGTGTCATGATCTTTAGAATCACATATTCCACAAATTTTAGTTTTATTTAAAGGATAGTCTCTAATTGCATATTTCAATCTGCATTTTGGGTAATATATCTTTAATGGCTCATTATTAGATTTTTCCTTGGCCTATAATCCATCCAATATTGAATTCAACTCGACTAGTATGTATGTTTTAAATTTTGTTAATTCTTCTAGGAGAAGACTTACATCACTAATTTTTCCCAATTTCCTTCTTCTAATAATAGGTTTTATTCTAGAGTAGTTTGTGCATAACCATGTGATTTATTGGAAATCTAATTTAGTAATATATCATTTCCCCATAAGATTTAAAGAATCGTTAGAAGAGTCATCCAATCCCTAAAGAAAATAGTTTTGATCACTTCTTTAGGTAGCTCATAACCATATCTATTGAGAGCAAAGACAAACCAATCTAAGTAATCTTCAAGGTTCTCATCTTCATTTTGTCTAATTTTAAAAAAATCTTCTTTCTTATCCTTAACCCTACAATAGTCTTGATATTTATCCAAGAATGTTGTTTCCATTTCTATCCAAGTATGAATAGAGTTCCCTTCTAGCCCCATCAACCACCTCATTGCTCCTTCCTTCAAATTAAAAGGAAAAAAAATTAGCTTTTGGCTATTTGAGGTGTAATCATAAGTCTAACAGAGAACCTTAATTTAACAAGAAATTGATCTGGGTCTTTGATGGATAGACCTCTAAAGGTTGGTAAATTGGCTTAAGAAACATTTTTCATTATTCGTTCATCATATTCAAAGATAATAGGATAAGATAAGGTCATCTCAAGAGCATTCCTGCAAGGGTTATCCACCTAGCCTACATTTTCTCCCATGTCAAATAAAGTTTTGTTGAGAGGAGGGGGTTATGGTTGTTCAATATCTATAATTTCAGTTATTATAGAAGAGGATTCTTTTGGTCCTTTTGATATATTTATGAAAGATTCTCTATCTCTTTTGTAATTTATTGGTTTTTTTTGTGACTATATTTATTCTTTCTTGTAAAGGATCATGATATTTTAGAATAAATCTACCCTATGAATCACATGGCCTACTCATATACTTGATTTTGATAAGAGAGTGATTTTATCCTATTTTTATGTTTTATGGACTATTAGCTTGAATTTTTACCTTACTAACACCTAAAAGTATCCCTAGAAATGATGCCAAAAAATAATAGGTGTTGTTATTACCCCTTCATTTAACCAACGTATGTTAGTGTCTATTCTTACCAAGGCGGTGCCTAAAGCTAGTTGAAATAAGGTAATTTATTTATTTTAGGTTAACATTACTTATTTTTAGGGGTTTTTTGATGTTATGTTAATCTATATCTACTTCTAACTTCTAATATACTACTTGGAAAGAAACATTCTTTGTAGAAATCATAAATAACCCAATCTAATCTAACTTGTAAAATCTAGAAATGTTTCACACAATTGCAAAACAAACATATTAAAATCACTCTTATAGAATTAAAATAATTTCAAATCCTCACTTATTAATTAAAATAAATCATAAATTTATATTTTTAGAATTTGTAAGAATGAAATAAATGCTTATGCTAGAAATAACAAATTAACTATTCAATCTATCCTATAGGTTTTCAATTTAAATTATACAAACATATATATATCTATATCAATCTTTAATTGAAATATATACAAAATCAACTTATAAATACCAAATAAATATCCTATCTCCTTTGGGAATGGGACCTTACTCACCCTTAGATCTAGGTTCAAATCAAACCAATTCTAAGATATTTCTCCAACACATAAATTGAGAAAGGAAACTGTTGTAATACTTTGTATTTTAGAAAATAACCAAAATTAATCTCTATATGTAGGCATAAAATTTATATATCCAATCATGGATCTATCTATTTATTCTATACTAGGAAACTATTTATCCCTACATTCTAGGAACTAACTTAACTAATTTGAAATAGGAAAATATTCTAGAAAGATTGGGTGATATAGTTAGAATAGAAAGTCATTGTAATGAGATATTTAAGGAGTTAAAGAATCCATAGATAATAATTACCATGCCTAAATATATTGACCAAATATTTATATATATTAATACTCATATCTTCTATCTTCATCATTTCAACCTAAAGTAGCAACTCCCAAAATGGAAGACTAAATAGAAATAGACAACTATTTATATACATGCATAGAAATGAAAATGTCAAAAAGAGTCCTCCAAATTTTCATGAAGAAGTTGGAGAATATATCTAAACCCTTTGGAATGTATTATGATTAATTTTGGAGTAAACTAGTTCAATCTATATCAAAACTAGTACAATCTATAGTTTACTATCGTAATCTATAGCTAACTATCAAAATCTATAGCTAACTATCAAAATCCATAGCTGATTATCAAAATATGTAGCTAACTATCAAAATATGTATCTGACTATCGAAATCTATAAAAAGCTTTAAATTCCATATCTATGTCTTAGATGGTTCAATTTTTGTCTTGGATCCTCCTTGTCTTCATGAAATCTTGTCAAAACTCATATTAATACTACTATTGCTTGTACATGTCAAAATGTGGAGCCTCAAACATGCAAATGTTAGAACAAAGTGCAATGAAGATAGACTTAGACTTTACATGAGTTTATATAGATAAAATAATCTATTTATTATCTTATGCAAGTTCTAAATATCAATATTACATAAAATACTCAATCATTTGACATATTTAAGGCCATAAACTATAGTAATAATGAGTCATTTTATAGACTCATCATCACACTTATACATGAGTGTGATACATGCATACACAGATACATGATCTATTCCTATTTTGTATGTTGGTCCTTTCCTATACTCATGTCGTATGGACATAGGGGGAATCCACTTTTATGATCATGATACTCATAGGTTATATCATTATATGGTTACTCTAAATTATCATGTTTTGATCTCATATATGTATTACACATGCCTTTATCCATGATTATATCTTACACAAGGTACTTAATATGTTATGCACTTGATTTTTTTTCTAATAAATTGGATAAATGGGATACTATGATATGCTTATGGTGGTTACTTATACTTTCCTATATGTACTACCTTAAGTGTTTTTCCATTCTATTGTATTGCTTATTAGAACATTTGAAATATGTTCTTTTTTAATGGCTTATATGCCTATGTGTGTTTTCTTTACATTTGAATATGTAATTATTTGTTATATGGAATTTTGAATATGTTATCCTTGATTTTTTGGACATTTGAATAAATCATGTCCCTTTTAATGTGTGGCATTTAAACATGCCCCTTATTTTGCAATCTCCTTGGACTATTTCTTTTTGACTTGCTTTCGAGTGCTCTTGTGTGTGTGTTTGGTTTGATTGTTGAGCTTGTATTTTTACTATCTATATGTTTCCATGATATTTATAATTCATATTAGGCTTTCATGTGATCACATAATCCTACATTTTTCAATGATAAATTTACCTATACATGTTCTTCTATATGCTACATGGTTACATTCACAGATTATTTAGTTATCTTATCCCTTTGAAGTAGGGTAACTACTAGTTTCTATTCTTTGATCACCTCAAAATGGATGAATATCAGTGGGGACATGTCATAGAGGCATGTTGTCCACATTTGGTATAGTTTTTAGATGTAATGGGAGCATGCTCTCAAAGCATGTTCTCCACACTCATTTAGTATTTGGTACTTATATCATTTTTTAGATTTAGTGGGGGTATGTCATATAGGTATGGATTATAAATATTTGTAGTTTTCATATTTAATGGGGGCATGTTTTGGAAGCATGTTCTCCACATGTATTCAGTATTCAACATCTTTATATTATAGTGAGGGTGTGTTTTGGAAACATGTCCTCCACATTGGCACTTATTCTAGTTTTTAAATTTCTCAATATATAATGGTGGCATGATTTAGAAGCATGTTCTTAAAACTTACATAATTTTTAAATTAGCCCAATCACATAGTTATATATTTCATTATTAATAGTTGTGTTAGAATTATATACAGTGATACCATTGTTATACATAGTTTCATCATGAAAAATATCTAAAGTGCATATGTTATGTAATGTGCACCTAATATTGAAAAATCTAAATCAGTTTTAGATTTCAAAACACTCTCAAGTACTATCATCACCCACTAAGATGTACTTTTATGGATTGTATTGAGCCAATATATTGTAATAGTTGATTCAATTTTGATATAGATGTGTAATCATCTAAAAATGACACTTGAGTTCCAAGAGTGTTACTTGAGACCACTCATTCCTAACTTATCCTTGGTCCCATCTTAGGGCCTATTTAGACACTTATCCAACTTTTGTGCATGTCACACACATCCTTGGACATTTCAAAATCAATCTTAGACCCTTCCTTATGCATTAAAGACCCTAGTGCCTCAAGTTATGTCACTTGGACACTATCTACATAAGTGTAAATTATCACCACAATGTTATTATCCTATTTGGGTGTTATTGTCCCTTTCCCTCCTTTTAGTTCCAATAGATATATTTTCAATTCTTAAATCACCTAGGGTCAGCCTAAACCTATTTCAAACCACACACTACTAGATTAGTATATATACATGATTTTTATCCTTTTATCCACTAGATAGAAATCAAATGAAAATACACACAAACAAACTTAGAATAAGTTGTGTAAAATCAATGTTATTATTCCCAATTCTACCATAATTTTGTATATAGTCATCTATGACCTTTCTAAACTTAGAATAATTAGATTTTTAGTCTCAAGCCTCACTCAAAACACTCAAACTAGAATTCATACTAGCTTTAATTACACTTGCACTAACACTTAGGTATGGATATCTACATCGAGCTTCATTCCTCCTTGGAGTATTGGTATGTAGACAACTCTCATCATAGCAAGGTTTTGAGGATGTTTAACCTACCTAACTAACCCCACACATTTGTTACTTGTGCCAAATAAAATGCCCTAATCACATGAAGGTCTAGGGTTTTCATACAAAATTAGACATAATAGGTCATAGATAATGAATCAGGGTTTATCCACATAGGAATAGGCTTGGTGAACTCAAATAAAGGTAATCCCAAAAGCTTAGAATAGGTCTTGCATGGAGGACACTATCACCATAAGTGGAAACTAGCACCACAACATTATTATCTACCATAGGGTGTTATTATATAAAAGGGTTTTTGAAATCTAGATCTTATTTTTGACACTTAAACCATCTCCTCTACCATTTTTCAACCTATGGATCCTTTGTCTCAGTTAGTTTCCTACTATGTATTCATTTATGTCCTATATTGCTATTATTAAAAAATATTAGTTTAGCTTAGTTCTTTCACAAGTTAGTGGTTGTATTTATCAAATATGTATACCCTAATTTACTATACTCAAACCATTTAATATCCTAGGTCTTACACTCCATAACCCTAAAAACTTAATTCATTTGGTGAACCCAACTTACTTTGAATACTACCCAAACCCTAGCCTTGTATGTTTTTAGGATTTGTATCCTTTTATTTTCTATTCTCAGATATTAGTTACAAAATATTATATTTGTTTTAGTGTTTAGTTCTTGTAATCTTTCATAGATTAAATTTATTTAAAGGTTCCAAATATATAGTTGTGTTTTTCCTACTTCCTAACCTATAATGACAAAATTCAACAACTAATTTGATGAAACTAATAAGAGA
Source organism: Torreya grandis (assembly GCA_037957365.1). Classification (NCBI taxonomy): domain Eukaryota; kingdom Viridiplantae; phylum Streptophyta; class Pinopsida; order Cupressales; family Taxaceae; genus Torreya; species Torreya grandis. Next base: position 3,801,685 of record JARHVA010001141.1, on the reverse strand, counting down.
CAATTAAATGATTTTATTTCCAAACATTTAGATATTCAATATGACCTTATCAATATTTTCCATGCAAAACTTAAAAAATCAAATAATGGTCAATCTTCTACTCCCCTAGATAACAATATTTTTACACCTACCTTAAGGGCAACTCTATTTATATAAAAAACTATTTTAACTTAACCTTTAATAATGGAAACACCTCCTATGGTTAGTTATTCCTCTCTGAATTCATAATACCTTATGCATGGGATCTATGATCTATAATCTACGGTGTTACATATTTAGTAGGGTTTTATTATGCCATCACATGCAATGGATTCTCATGTTCTTTTATATATACCTTTAGCATAGCACATAGAGGCAACTCATTTTCCATCTAAATTTGTGGTACCCAAGATTAATTTGTATGATGATAAGGCTGACCAAGAGCACCATCTATGAGCTTTAAATGCAATATGTTTGGACTATCTGTCCAATGATTGGATCCTTACTAAATTATTCTCATGCAATTTAAAGGAATATCCCTTACAATAGTTATATGATCTTCCAAATAAGTCAATTCATTAACAGATATGATTTTGGTACACTTTTCAATCAAAAATAGTGATAAGGTTTCATTTAATCAAGTGGTTGAAATTAAGCAAAAATCTAATGAACCTATAATTGAATATGTCTTGTGATATAAAATTGTAATATAAAATATGACTAGCCCCATGGTAGATAGAAATATCTAAGACATATTCAAATAAGGTATAATACCAACATTATATGAGGCTATATTATTCATGAAGTTTTCAACATTCACATATTTATGTCACAAAGTGAAAGAAAAGGAAGTCAAGCTTTTCTCTATGGGTAAACTAAAGTACACAATTGGATCAGATTCAACTAATAATATTTTTAATAATCCTTCATACAAGATGAAACCTAGTGAAAAAATATTGATCAAAAGGCCATAGTTAATACAACTTTAGATTCACCTACTCTCTTAGTTTTATTAGCTCTTCCATGGAGAGTTTTCATAAATTATTTTACAATAGTTCTTGGAATGCAATGTCATATGTCTCGCTCACATCAAATAGGTTGATATTACTAGGCCTCTTCCAAATAACTATGATTCAAATGAATTTTGTGACTAGCATAAGGCATAAGGACATATTAAAAATAGATGAATCAATTTGAGACATAAGTTATAGGATTTGATAGAAGCTGATATCATTGATGTGGGCACACCTATAGAGGCACCTAAAGTTCAACCAAAGGAAGCTAAGTTATTGAAATAATTTTGGGATCCATTTACAAAACATATAGCTAATGAGGTAAGAGGCACTGAAGGTGTTCACTACACATATCAAGCTCATCCACCATCAACATCCTATCATACTAATAGAGGGGATACCCACCCCTACATAATATTAGTGAGGTATATCATACTATAGTACTAGATATACCTCTCATCACTTTCTTAAAGCATGATATTATCAATGATGATTCATATTTATATGCACTCTTTATATGAGCCTACATTTATCATCATCTTATTTAGAGTGTCATGGTTGACAATAGATTGAGTGTCAACACATGTACCATTACACTTATATATCATTTATGTTATTTAGAGTAAGACATTCATGTGACTAATATATTTATTCATGGTTTTAGTGGCCATGTTTAGAGATCTATTGGGGAGATTATACTCCCATTATCGGTTGGGACAACACATGTGGCCAATAGGTTCTTAGTCATACCTAGTACAATACCATTTGACATGTTATTAGGTAGGCCATGGATATATCAACTCTGAGTCATTACATCCATTGTACATATATACCTCAAGTATATACCTATTAATTAGGTGGTTACAATTAAGGGCCTTCCATATGAGTATCATTTACCCATCCCATAGGTAGTTACACAACATCCACCAATTATAGGTCTGAGTATAGTTTATATTCTTACACCACATACTTCAATTAAGCCACAAGTGTAGGAAAGGTCTACTTATATAGTGTTACCATGCACACATACTCTCCTATAGAGACCCTTATTAGAGAGACCCCTACATCAAAGACATATTATAAATTCTATAGAGCCTCTCTCTACCCCTTTCATTTCAAGATCAATGTTATCATGTTCTCAAGGTTCTCAGCACAAAGCATCCACATTAGCTACAACATCTACCATATGGGTCCCTAATGACCCTATAATTCATAGGCTAATTCATCTAGCATTACAAGTTCATAGCATGATTCACAAACTAGTTTAGTCATCTTTTCAGATTCATATCCCTACTCCACAGGCAATGCTATATAAAAATCACTCAGCACAGTCAATTCTTAGATTATGAATACCCTTTCACATAGTATACATGATCATTATTATTTTTTTTGATACAAAACATCTTTATAGTGAGTCTCTTATGAGACTTGTCAGTTATTATGTTCCTCCCTACTTGTACATATTTTCATTCACTCTTGTTCCTTATATATAGTTTAATTTCCATGTTGCTTGTACATAGCTTATATTGAAAAAATATAAAAAATAATATAATATGTTCAAAACACAAAAATATTCAAATGTTTTCCCAAAAAATAAAAATTATAGGTTGTATGCTTTGCCACATTTACATTTATAATACTTTTTAGTTACTACATATTCTAACTATCTTAGTATAGTAGGTTTTATCACACATACATGCTTTACTTGTTCTTTTTGAGTGTTCATAGATACTTGCAAGACCCAAGTCCACCACACATATCCAAATGTGTTATTATCTACCCATTATGGGCACATAAATAAATATAAAAGTTCTTAATTTGACACATTCTCCCATTTAGGTGAATCTTATATACAATATTGATTACCATGTTACATCTTTCTAAATTCTATATCACAAATTTTGCATTATTTATACCTTGATATGGATCATCCTACACTACTGAATTTTTTTTTCAACTACTGCTACTATAGACTTAATTTGTGTATATCTTTTCTCTTATACAGATTTATACCACATACTCATACAAATTTTAATTTATAGTTTTACTAGTTTAGACTTGATTGTGTTTCTATACTTATACATCTATTCAAAAGGGCATTTGAATATGCCATTATTCTTTGGATCTATGCCACTTCCTTTCATTGTATGTATACTTTGGACATGTGCCCATGTACTTGTGTGTGCCTTCATGATTATGTATAGAAATATTTAATCATGTCCTTGTATGTCTTGATTTCTAGGATTTAATGACATGTGACCATGTCCCTTGTGTTGTAGCACCTTCGCCTAATTTGTATTCCTCATGTGTGTTGTATGTATGCTTTCATATACACATCATGGCTATGACATTTATTTATTTCTTGTTACACACTCTATTTTTAGATGTAATGAGGGACCACATGCATCTCCACTTCCTCCTTAGGTGTCATTATGGACATCATGCCCCATCTCCCTAGGTAGTTACTCAGTTTATTACTCAAATTTATTATTCATACACATTTTTATATCTATCTTGATAGCCTTTTGAATGCTAGATATAACATACTTTGTACATTAAAAATTTATGCTTAGATTATCCTAAATTTTGATGTCATGTATATACATTATATTGGTTTATTATACAGATATCATATATGCTTAGGCTAACACATATCATGTAGATCTTTTTATTTTGAGGACATTTATTTCATTTGTTCAATAACTCTCCTCAAAAGAGGGGGCATTCATAAAGGTTTGTCACAGAGATCAGGCTATCTGAATACACTTAAAGTACAGTTTCTAGCACACATGCATAGAATATAGAGATAAATTTTAGGAAAACATAGTGGAAAATAATTAGATAGAGACCATACTTATTTGGCATAAAAAGACATAGTAGAACACTATCACTAAAAGTGGACACTAGCACCACAATGCTACTATCGAAGATATGGTGGTATTATCTAGTATCCCCAAAAGCATCAAAATCCATGTTTGCTAGAAAGTTCATAGTAGTTATAGTTTAGGTTTGCATATATTTAGTTATAGATTACTAGTGTTTTCTCAATTTTGCTTAGTTTTGCACAAAATCATACCAGTTTGCTTAGATTATAGGAATCACACACATCATGAGCACTCATATTTAATTTTTAGATACTCATATACATATAATTACTACTCAATCCAAAATACACATGCTTAGATATTAGATTTGTTGGTATATGCGTGGCACATTATTTCTATATTCTCACTTATGCACTAGTTAGTCATATGGAATAGCAAACGCCATGTCATTCTCTATTTTTTACACACCAAACATCATGTTCCAAGTAATACACCATATTGATGCCTTCATCTAAATTAGTTGGCATTACCATGTAGTCCTTGAATTACATACTCGAGTGCCTCAGAAGGCCCATAGGCTAATTTTCTTTTTAGATTCCTAAGTGGCCATAGATCCATTATATATAGTTCTAGTTACAATCATATAGCTTTGATTACATTTCAAAATTTAGTTATAGATGTATATACTACACATTGGTAGGCAATGATGGATTCATAGTCTACTTGAGTTATTGAGTCACCTACATAAGAGATTTGGATAATCCATCTATCTAATCAAAGTTATTCACATGTCATGATCCACCAAGTAGGGGTGGTCAAAAATGGAGTTAAAAATAGATTGATTTCTTGAGCCACCCACACATGGGGATTGAGAAAGCCATTAGTTCATTCTAATCTACTCACTAATTTGATCACTATATACATCCACACATAAATAATGTCACTAGGTTTATGCATTTATTCACATACCCAATGAGGTGTATTCATTCTTTTCCTCTCTCTTATCTCTTTATTTGATTTTCTATTTTATTTTGATATCTCTTAAGTAAGATTGATATATGCTTGTTTCATTTATAAGATACATAATGGAGCACACTTTCCATACTCAGATCCAAATTCATGAACTTCACCTCATAAGTAAGTCTAGCTATGCTTATTTTTCCTTTATCCTATTTATTTTAGTTTATTGCATTTATATAATAATGAGGGTAAATGTAATCATCTCAAAATTACACTTGAGTGCCAAGAGTGGTACTTGAGACCACCCATTCCTATCTTAGCCCTAAACCTATCTTAGGGTCTATTTATACACTTACCCAGCTTTTGTGTGGGCCACACACATCCATAGGTAACTTAAAACCAATATCAGACCCTTAGGCATTTAGGACCATAGTGCCTCAAGTTATACCACCTAGACACTAGCACCATAAGTGGACATTAGCACCATAATGCTATTATCTTATTTGGGTGTTATTGTCCTTTTCCCTCTTTTTAGTTCCAATGAATATCTTTTCAATTCCCAAATCACATAGGGTTGGCCTAAACATATTTCAAACCATGAATAAGAACCAAATTGGTATATATACTTGACTTTTAGCCCTATATCCATTAGATGTAAATTATATGAAAATACGCACAAATAAGCTCAAAATAAGTTGTGTAAAATCAAGGTTATTAATCTCCATTATGACCTACTTCTATATGTATTCATTTACAACCTTCCTAAGCTCAGAATACTTAGATTTCCAATTTCAAGCCTCACTCAAACTAACATTCATACTAGCTTCACTTGTACTTGCACTAGCACTTAGGTGAGGAGAACTACATCAGGCTTGATCCCTCCTCAGAGTATTGGTATGTAGGCAACTCTCATCATAGAGGTGTGTTGAGGATGTCTAGCCTACCCAACTAACAACACATATTTGATACTTGTTCCATATAAAATTCCCTAATCACATGAAATTTTAAGGTTTGCATACAAAATCAATCACTATAGGTCATAGATAGTGAATCATGGTTTGTCCACATAGGAACAAGCTTTGTCAATTGAGGCATAGGTACTCCCAAACATTTAAAATAATTCTTGTATAGAAGACACTAGCACCATAAGTGGAAACTAGTACCATATTGATACTATCAAGGGTAGGGAGCTATCGTCTAGGAGGGTTTTTTAAACTTGGATCTAATTTATGACCCTTAAACTATCTCTTGTACCATTTTTTTAACCTCTAGATCCTTCATCTTAGAAAATGTCTAGCTAATTTTTCATTTGTCTCCTTCATTGATATTATTATAAATATCAATTTATCTCAATTCTTTCACAAATCAATGGTCATATTTATTACATATTTTTTACCTTAATTTATTATAGTCTAACCCTTTAACAACCTACAGCTTACACTCCATAACCCTAAAAATTTAATTTAGGTTGAGGTAATTAAATCATTCAACCTTATCAAGTTTTTAGGTTGGGCTTGATTGTATCATCAATCCTTACCAATTTGATAATTTCAGTTGACTTTGTTCACTCATGCTCATCATGTTATAAGTATGATTGGGTTACATAGTTGAGCTAATCTCAATTGTTGAGTTGAAATTCACCTTTTCTCCAAGGTTATGGGTATGTGCCTTCCAATATCTCTATCTCTCTCTATCCCCTTAGACATATGCACTTTCCATATTTATATATTTTTTCCCTAATCTTAGTTTTATATCCTTATAATTATATATCTTTCAAATTAACTTGCTAATAGGTAAGGTGGTTACATTGATACAAAGGTGTAATCCTAAACCTTGCTCTTTCAACTTCAATATTTTCAATTTTAGATTCTATACATTGATTATGTATTGTAACATTATCTAGGTTATAGGTCAATCACTAGAAAAACACTCAAATTGGACTCAAACAAAGGAAATGTGTATTATTCACACCCATGGACACATTCCTTTCCTTTAAACTAGTAATTTCATTACTAGATTAAATGGGGGAAAATTTAGACAATATTTTATGGATTATATAGCACCTTTGTCTTGTACACTTGTCAAACTTAGATATTGGTTGTTTCTCTTAATTCTAGACATTTCCCACTTTATAAAGTCTCACATCTACTATATCTTATTCCCTTTATCCTATCTCTTGGTTTGACCAGTATTATATTGATGACCCAAACCTTATATCTTCCCTAGAATGATTAAAACCTTCTTATCTTCCACCTCTGCAAGTTTTGAGTCTATACTTACTTTCCTTCTCCCTAGAGACTAGCATCCTAAGTAGAAACTTACATTAGCATATGTGTTTTACTCTGATGCAAGTGTCAAGTACCTTAAAATTATCTAATTTATAAATGAAACATATCCAAATAGTTAGCCTATGTTATTTAATTAAAGTTATTTCTCCAAAGGGATTGATATAAATATAAGATCAACCCTCATTCATTCCTCACTTATACGACCTAGAAAACACCTAAAAAAGACCTAAGGTAATTTATTAAAGCATTAAATCAAACACTCAATAAATCAAAACTTCCCTATTTTCATATTATTCATAGGGACAACACATACATAGGGCTAAAGTACTAAAGGAGTAGCCTAGGAGCCCAATTTGCCAAGTTACAAGTTAGGTCACTAGTCTACTTACTTTATACATATTACATGATTTACACACAAGCCAACACATAGGGGAGAACTACATCAGTCTAATGCCCTCTTCAAAATATTGGTTATGTAGGTATCACTCATTAATATAAGGGTGTTTAGGGTCATCTCAACACAATTTTCCCACTAACCCATTTTACCCAAGGTCACCATGAAGCTGAAGAACTAAGGTTTTGCAATTTCATGAGGAGAAATAGTCCATGACCCAGATTTATATGCACCATCTCAAAGGTAAAGATAAATCCAAAATCATTTAGGTTGTCACACTATTTTTTTATAAGGTATTCCCTATAGGACACCTACATTAGGTTTAGATAGTAGTGTCAATGTAACTATCCAAGGCTAACACTTGTGTTTACAGTTCTAGAGGCACCCAAATTAGAATTTGGTGACTATTCCAAAATCATCTTCCAGTCTACTTCCTTCTTATTCCATATCTAAAATTATGTCAGCATCAAAATAAGCTAAGTATAATACTTCTTTGTGATTTCCATATTTAACATAGTTGTACTTAGTATTTTTATCCTATTTTAGTTAATGAATTCAGCATATGTTTATATCTTAGTTTAGCATCTAATTGGCTTGATTTATAGATATTTTATCATCTTTTTGCCCTAGGCTATCTCTACCCCTTCATCCCTATATACCCCATAATCTATATCTTTTTAGGGTTAAACACCCTTCAACATTTGGTAATATTTTTTATAGTGATTATCACCACATTTTAAGCATTGCAAAACTTTTGGTGGAGGTGGAGGTATTGAAGCAGCACTAGTTATTAGTCCACAATGATTGGTTTGGGTTTAATTTCTATTGCATGGATAAACATATGAAAATTTTAAGGTTTTGAGCCCCTATTTTAATTATGTTTTAGTTATTACTATTTTTCATAAACTTATTTTAGTTTAACCTCTTAAAATCCTTCCAACATTTATGAAATATTTATATTTAGATTGTTGCCTATTATTTCTTAACTCTTGTCTATCCTTGAGGTGAGACGTTTTTTTCCTTGGTCATATGGTAAAATTAAATTATGTTATATAAATTATGATTATTTTTAATTTTTACATCATACATCAATAGCTCATGTAAACCTAAGTTTGACTTAATGAATTTGGTCTCTTCATCATAATTCATGTAACTTACATAACACAAAAAACTGAGAAAGTTATTCTCATATTTAGAAATTGAAATTGTGTTCTATTTCAATAACTAAAAATAAATTATTTTATGCTCTTTTTAGATATCAATAAAATACTTTCTTTTTAATTATCTCTGAAGGGTTTCCCAAGTAAGTGTTAAATGTTCATACCCTTTGAAAGTACAAATATGATTCAACCACAAGGTAACATCACCAACCAAACGATAAGCTCTAATAAAAGCCCTAATGTTAAAGCTCATTTAATGTAGAGTGAAACAATTATGTAGATACATTATACATGCTTAAATAGCATCACTAGTTTTTTATCCAACAAATGTGGGTGGAGGAAGCTTCTAAATTTCCTTAATAAACATATCAATGAAAGCTTGAGGCTATGCAATTTCACCTTCTAATTCCCATCTATTTGCATTTGATTATTGTGGTGGTTGTGGTCTTCCAAGTTATCCACCCTTTTTTCTTAGTATTTTTTCCTCTCTTGGATGGTGGTAAGTACTAAAAAAATATCATCTAGAAATTGATCATTCCCACTATATGATTATCACAAACATTGTTATCAATGCTAGAGTTTTTACCATTATTTGGAAGAGTCTCATCCCTTCATTTATTTCCATCAGCTCTTCTTCCCACTCTATCAACTTTGGCAGGGTCATAAGCACCTATCTCCATATGGGTTCATCTTCTCAACATCCTAAGATACATAATCCAAATTTATAGGCTAATAATTTTCCCCAAAGATCCTTACACTAGCAACTTGTGATCTAATACCAATGTCATCTCCTTAAAGAATCAAACTAGATTTTTTTTGAGTAATAAAGGATATATTTAAAAAAAACATGTATTAATCAAACATTGAGTGATTAAAACATAAATAAAAAATTTTCTATACGATTTTTGCTTTCACATTCAAATAGAGGAAAAGAAACTAAGAAGAATGGTCTAAGGCTTGTATGTACCTGGATGAAGTCATGCGCACCATTATCCAGACATTGTGAGAACTCCTCTTTGGTTGTGGAGGATGACACCTACAGAATAAAGAGACTAAGACAAAAAAAGGCGTTAGATGAGGAGATGGTGGGTTGCTAAGCAAAAGCTTGATCCCAGAAGTACAAAGACTTCCTTAAGGGATGTCAACCCACTGATTGATAAAAATAATGTCTGATAAAAGGTAGAATGATAAAAAGACTGAAATGATTAAAGACTAAAAAGTAAATGGAAGAAAATGCTTACCTGAATGCTACTGTCAGTCTGGTCATAGTCGCCAATGTCGGTTAGGCTGCTGGCGTCGGTTGGTCAAGTCTGCCGACGTCGGTTAGTCTGTTGATGTCGGTGGAGGCAATGGTCTCTGTAGCTGGCGTCAGTCAGGGCAGTAGTCTTTGGATGAGGTCTGGTCAGCTCTGTGGTCTTTAGATGAGCTCTGGTTAGGTCTAGATAGGTTTCAAGGCTGTAAAATGGTCTAAAAGAGTCTAGGTCTATTTAATGGTCTGTGTAGGGGTCTGGGCAGAGTTGCAAGGACAATGGACAGACTGTATGTTCTGAAAAAGGGGGATAGAGGTGATAAGGATATGGGAAGGCCTCTCAGCCTTTTTGGGAGGAAGTCAACTCTGGTATGTGGTCTGATAGTCTAAATTTGAGTGGTGATATCACTTAAAACTAATAACTAGAAAACAAAATGAAAGCATAGAAGAAATGCTTACTCGTTGCCTGCTGAAGAGAGATTAGGAGACATGGTTGCAGATTGATTGGTGATGGTGTGTTGCAGACTGGTTGCAGATGTTTGATGTAGAATACTTCTATCAAGGTGACTGAAGCAGAGTACCTATGCCTGAGAGAGAAAGAGAGAGATTTTTTTAGTGGATTAAAGACTGGAAGATTGGCTGATTGTTGAAAATTGAAAGGCGGATCCGAGAACGTCTTGAAAGAAGGTCAGATAATAGATTGGAAAATTGATTGGGAAATGGATAACAGATATGGATTGGAAAATGGATAATGAATAACAGATTGGGAAATAGATAATGGATCCTGCGTTTGGGTTGAGAATGTAGTTTTAAGGGTAACTGACACTGGCAAAACCACCGACATCAGCCAAATAGTGACTGACATCGGTGGCTGCAGAATGGGGATAGAGACTAATTTTAGGCTTCTACCCATTCTTACACACTGCTAGGGTCAAGGTTTGTGGTAAAATAGTTGAGAGGGGCTAAATAGGCATGGGAGAATAAAATGGGGGTCATAAATGGGTCATAGGGTGAGAGAGAGAAGAATTATTAATGTAAAATAAGTGATTATTTTAAATTAATAAGACATAGGTTAGGTGTGTCAAAGTGGAAGAAGGGGACCAAGGTGGAGAGAATGGGGAGATAATGACCAAGGGAGTAGACATGATTTTGGTGTCTACATTTGCCCCTTTTTGTCTTGTTGGTTATTCTAGATGAACTGCAAGACAAAAATAGGAGTTGGTTGCCCTAGGTGGGATGAGGTTGATTTTGCCCTATTGGTTGTTCAAGTGAACTAGAAGATAAAAATAGGAGGTTCAGTTTCCCCGATGTGAGATGAGGTATTCCCCCTCAAAGTAGGAGTCGAGGGAAGGGAACCTAGAATCGGGTGCTAATTTGACAAAGAGATGGATGGATAGGGTGAAAGTGTGAGTGTGAACACTGCAAAAGTTGTGATTGCGCGTATACCACTTCACAAGATGGTAAGGTCAAATTGTCATAGGTCAAGGGTCAAGGAGTGCCAAACTTGAAATAGTTGAGCCCCAACATTCGGTCATAGCTGATCGAGTTATTCAATCTAAGCTGAAGCTCCAATGGTCGTCGTGTTTCAGGTATCCTAGGCTCAAGAAGTGCTCCTAGAAAACACGAAAATGTCACAAGTAGTGGGGATCAACGTGCTAGTGATCTTATACTTGTGAGGGTCAAAAATAGTCTGCACACAAGTTTGCTAACCAGTCATGGGATAGCAGACATGCAAAAATAACCAAGGTGAAGTCATCTTGGAAGTGGTTAGGGTCAGAGGAGATAAGCATGATCCCCAAAGTGGTTGGTCGAGACCACGCTGAGATAGATAATTGGTCAAATAAATGGGCAGATGAAAGAATGTGGCCAAGCTAACCTTAGAACACTGAGTGTTACCTACATAGCCCCTATGGTTAGGGCCTCAGGCCAATGTAGTTCTCCCAAAAGGGAGGAAAAAGGTCAAAGTTATGGATTGCTTTGGTCGAGGTTAAGTCATGGTCCAAAAGGAGGATAGTTTTTCCATCAGGTAGATGAACAAATGAGGGTGGTTGAGCTAACCCCAGAAGACATCGTGTCATCTGAGTACTGCCTACGTAACCCCAGTCTTAGGGCCTCAGACCAATGTAGTTCAGATGAAGAGTCAAAGTGGTTGATGATTGGTTTGGTCAGGTTATAAATGATGAGGGTAAGATGATGTTATAGCCTTTTCCAAATGGTGTGATGGTGTATTCTGTAACATTGGTTGAGGGGTCTTTCATCCCTAGCAATTTTCCATAGTCATGATGGATGTATGCTAAAAATGAATTGAGGTCTATTTATGCATCAACAAGTAATGGTTTATGCTTAACATAAATTGAGTGGTCGATAGTCTCCATGTGTATTGGTGTCCATAGAAACTAGTGTGAATAGGATATGTGAGTGGTCTGAAAAGAGTCAAGTTGATTGGGTTTGACAAGTTATGAAGTTTGAATGTGATGAAAATGTAAAGGAAGTGAAAGGCATATTGCTCTTCCATTGACACGGACCAGAAGGATAGCATAGATAGGGGTTGTTAGAACCAATAGCCCCATTCATGCATTGTGTCATTGACCATGGGTTGTGTTAGAGAGGTAATCGAATCACTTTGACATTAAAGTGAGCTCAAAGTCCCTTGAGTAAGTGTATGATAGGAGGAGAATAGGGTAACCCATTTTAGAGTAGAGATAACCTTGCCCTTTTTTTATAGGAGACCTAGGAGACCCTGAGACAAGTATAAGCCAAGTCCATGACCCATTTTTTTTTTTTTTTTTTTTTGAAGCAGACTGATCGATGCAGGAAGTCTACATAGAGATGTCATTTTGCTTTGTGGTCAATTGTGAAGCTGATCGATGTGGGAAGCTTCTAAGAAAGTGCTATTTGTAGCAAGATTTAGTCATAGCCATCCTTCGAGGGAGTGGTCTATATTTTTGCTTTATATACATGAGGGCTTTTGAATAGCTGTCCTTCGAAGGAGTAGTCTATTAGCTACAATAATGATAGTATAGCTATCCTTTGAGGGAGCAGTCTATTTTTTGATTTGAGTTGGTGACCTTGATTTTTTTTTGACAGAAATGTGAGTCATGGACAAGACTATAGAAGTTCAAGGTCTCCCTTTTATTAGGACAAAGCATCCATACTGTATAAAAGGGTTATAGAGGATTTGTTAAGGGGAGTAGGGTTGAAAGGAATGAGGACTAAGAGGATGGGGATTGCTCAAGGGATAAGCTCAAGGTAAATGTCAAGTGGATGAGTACTCGACTAATAGTAGAATGGTCACAGATGCAATGCATTAAGAGGCTCAGGTTCTGGCCATCCATCAAGAGAGGACAGACGATAAGTCCCTGATCCATACTTGTGCATGATAATGAAAGGTCCAAGCCAATTAGGGGCAAATTTGCCCCATTTGCCTCTTTCCTGATTGGTCACATGCTGAAGATGATGTTGGATGGTTGATATGATAGCTGATGAGACTGGTTAAATGTTTGGTCGAGGGTCGAGTCGATGGATATTTGGTCAATGATTGGTCAATGGTTGGGTTGAATGTTTGGTCGAGGGTCGGGTCAAGATTGGTATTTGGTCATGATTAAAATTTTGGTTGATGATTGGTCAAGGTCAAGGTTGGTGTTTGGTCGAGACTAGTCGATGCTTGATTGAGGCTTGGTCAAGATTTTAGGATTAAAAGAGTGATTGATATTTGGTCAAGACTGGGTTGAAAGGTTGGTCAAGGCTTGGATGAATGTTGAATTCCCCCAGTGGCTAGGGAGAATGTTTGATGGATTGGTTAAGGTTAGTTAAGGCTTGGTGGTCAGATTGATAGTGTTGATGTTAAATAAGGGGGTTGAAGGTGGCAAAGGGACCATAGTCTGGCATGGAGATCCCAACTTAGGTGATGAGGTTTGAGAAGCATGGGTTGGTGTTGATGATTTCTCAAAGGGAAGGTCAAGAGGATCCTTGATGAGAAGGGAATCCTTTTTTTGGTGTTGATGAATGATAGCTTTAAGAGCACAACAATGCTTAGTGTCATGTCCCAGAGTGTGATGACAGTGACAAAATTTAGAGTTGTCGAACCAAGATGGTCTTGATCCGAGAGTTGATGAGTGGGGTGGTGTTGAAGGTTTGTTGATAATGTGATCAAGAAGAAAGGTGTCTTTCTCCAAACATTGGTGAACGACAACCTTAAGGGCACAATAATGCTCAGTGTCGTGCCCAGGCGTGCGATGATATGCACAAATTTGAGTGTCATCAAACTAGGGTGGTTTTGGTCTGAGGGATTGATATGGTTTAAGAGGTGGGAGATTGATGCAAGAAGACTGCAACAATTGTCGTAATAGCAAGGTATAAAAACCTACCAATGGGTCTGTGTGTTTTGTTGTAGTGGGGGTTAATGAATTTGGTTTGAGAGGTGTAAGAGGCATTGGTCGTGCCATCATTTTCGTGGGTGGTGTAACCACACGTGTAGATGGCACTTTGGTGGTGATAGGTGTTGTATGTTTTAGAGGAAATATATGCCTAATGGGTTGAGGAGATAATGGAGGTGACTTACCTCTGTGAAGTATGGGAGTAGGAAGTACTCCTATTAAAGTGGACGAATGCAGGCCCAAAATTGAAGGTAATGATGAAGGTGGGGGAGGGATCCTCCAGTGTGGTTTAGTGGCCTTCTTTAGTTTGGGTTGAGGGCCACTATTGTGCGAGGTGAGGTTAGATATGGGTTTGGGTTTAGATGTGGATGGAGGTGAGTGAGATGTAGCAATCTCTGGCAAAAGGCAAGAGGAAATCATGACTGGGTGAAGAGACTGGTTCTTCTCTCGGTGGAGAAGAAATAAGAGAGTGCGGCTCCTCAAGAGGGTAGAGGGCAGGGATGATCATGCCCTCTACTTGTGGTTGTGGAGTAGGAAGGATAGGGTCCTCCATTGGAAGTGGGGCTAATGGCATTGGCATGGTCAAGGCATCCTCTAATATGAGAGAGGTCGATGGAGGACTAACAGGAGAAGAAGATTCTTTTACCTTTGGAAGAGGAATAGGGGAAGAAGGGTCTTCCACTTGTAAAGGAGGTTAGTCAGGGACAAGAGGCGAGACTGTGTTGACTGTGTGTATGTCATGCTCGTGGGAGCTATCAGCCATGATCTAGACATTGTTTTGAGTAGGCGGGTGATTAGGAAAGGGTTGTTTAAAGATGTCAATGTGTTGGTTGGGTGAGGTGTTTGGGTTATCCAAAACAAGATCCCCCTTGTCGATCATGTCTTGGACTATGTTTTTGAAGGTTTGGCAATTGTTGATGTCATGGCCGTGCACACAATGAAAGTGATAGAAGTCGGCCTCCCTATACCATGTAGGGAGGGCTTTTGAAGGGTTGAATTGAGGTGGTCAGATTGGAGGGAGATTGAGGACCCCCTACTTGACAAGTTTTTCCAAAATGGAAGCGTATGATTCTCCAAGTGGAGTGTATGAACGCTGGATGTACCATTGTTGGAATTGTTTTGTGATGCTTTGGGATGTCGAAGGTTGAGATTGGTTGATTGTTATCAAGGATGGTGATTTAATGACCACAGTGTTGGCCACTCCTTTGGACTTGGAGTGGGAAGAAGAAGGTCTGGAAGAAGAAGGGTCATTGGCTTTTGCATTGGTATTACGCAATTTGACCTTGTCTTCTTCAATGGCACAGAGTTTGAGCTTTCGGGCCATGGTGAAAGCTTCATCAAAAGTGTGGAATGTTTAAACCCATAAGGTGGAAGAGATGTGCCTGGCACATGCTCAAGAAAAGAGCTCGATGAGCTCAGGTTGAGGCAAGGAGAAGGAGAGCTAGTTGGTCAAGCCTCTCCAATGGGCGACAAAATTGACTATTGATTCATCGTCAAATTGCCTGATGGAATAAAGGTCTGTGATTGAGACTTATTTGGTGATATTGATAGAAAAATGGTTGAGAAATAATTGGGTGAGTTGAGTGAATGAAAAGATAGAATGTCTGGTAAGAGAGCTATATCAGTCAAGGTTGGGGCCAGAAAGTGACATGGGGAACGTGCGTAACAATAATGCATCGTCATAGGCTATGAGATAACAAGCATGTCTAAATGCTCATAGATGTTGTTGTGGGTCTTCCTTACTCTGGAAATGAGAAAATTTAGGAAGCTCCCACTGGTTGGGATATGGTCGAATAGGGACAGAGGGATGGATGGGTTTGTTGCAAATTTGGTCATAGGAAAGGACATTGCTTGAACTAAAAATAGAAGCTTCAAGACTAGACATTTTATCCATCAGCATTTTGATGAGATTTGCTGATGAATTGGTGGATGGGGTGCCCCCTAGGTTGTAGGGCACTTGAAATGTGCTAGAGGGGGCATACGACTTAGTCGATTGCGCCTGTAGGGGCGCAACGTATTGATAACTAGTCGTTGGGATAGAAGTGTAGGCTAAGGGTGGTTGCATTGTGAAGGTAGAAGGCATAAGTTGACTAGATACCACCAAAGATGATTGCATGGCTGCATTGGCAAAAGGGGAGGTAGACACTCCTGCATTTATGGGCACAAGAGTGTGTGGAGTCGAGACAATCAAGTTCAAGTATGATGTAGAACTTGGTTGAATTGTGTGTGGTTGAGGGGGTAATGAAACCCCGATGGAGGTTGGTCTAAAAATAGATGGGGAGGCCAAACTTTATGTATTGGCCATGGTTGGGTCAATGGTTGAGGCAAAAGGCTGGGTCATAAAGGGCTGGGTAGTGGATGGTGTTGATGCCATCACCGCTTCACCTGAAAGGTCTCGCATTGGGTTTCTTGCGAGATAGTTTTAGAGGGCTTTGACATTCAGGTCTAAGAATCTTTTGAAATCTTGGTCCCCTTCAAGGATAATGGGGTTCTGAGTCAGGGTCAGTCTAGTAGGAGTTCTTTCGATCTCTGAGTGGAACTCCATTATGAGACTGGTTAAGGACAGGGAAGACGAAAGCAGTTGATGCCTCACGTGGTCGACAAGAGCCTTGGTTTGACTGCATGTTAAAAACATTCAAGGCAAGAGGGGTCAGGTTTCAAAAACTATGTTTTTTTAGTTTTAGAAACTCAAAATGTGGTTTTGGCAGAAAAAGGGTCAGGTTTTAGGCTACTATTTTGAAAAAAAGGACTGTGAAAGTGACCGACATCGGTTACAAAAACTGATGTCGGTGAGAACAGATGGACGACATCGGTCAGATAACTGATGCTGGTGAAGAAAGGTTGCCGACGTCATTGGTAAAATTGATGCCGGTGACTGTGGTTTCCAGAAACCCAAAAGATTTGAGAGTTTTTGGAAAAAAGGAAAAAGAACATCCTCACTAGCTCAAAAAACCAGATAGGAACAGAAAAACAAATGGAGACAAGCAGACCCTAAGCATTAAATCCTAAGAATCAACTTTTAGAATCCTATGGCTTATGCCTTAAAGTGATGTTTGGGAAGTTGGTTGTTAGAAGGGTCTTAGAAGAGGTAGTTTATGGATGGTTTCAGGTTTGCTTAGGTGCTCAAGAGGCTGTGTTAGGTTCCGTACATGGCCTGGTGCTAAGGAGCAAGCTCCCCTCACTTCACGAGTCTAGTGATAAGCTGGTCTTGCTTAGCCAAAATATACTTTCCCTAGAGATTATCCTCTGCCAGAGAACAGAGTGGGCTTTCCCCTTCGTGGTGAAATCCAAGTGGGATTGCCAGGACAGGTAAGGTATCCGCTGGGTGATGAAATCCCAGTCGGGCCTTGTCTCAGGTAAGTTTTGATGTTTGATTTGTGCAAGTGATTTGGTTGTGTAACATAAAGTGGACTATGATTAATTCATGATGTGGTTGTTAATTACTAGATGTGAACTAAGAAATGCAAGCAAGCAGAAATGAGATGCAATGTGTTTTAAGCCCAAGTCGAAATGTGAGTTTGAATGAAAACAAGTTGAGAAAGGGTTGAAGAGTATGACTTTTGACTAGTCTAAGATGCAAGAAAAGAGAGAAGAGTCCTTTTTAATCCTACTTATGATGTCTTTTGGAAGAGAGAAAAGAAAGAGGTGAAAAGGAGAAACCTAATGCACCCTATATGAAAAGAAAGAAAAGAACCCAAGGAAGACCCTAGTGTCCCACCGGGCATGCCAGAATGTTTCTATATGATTTTCACTTTCACATTCAAAGAGAGGAAAAGAAACTAAGAAGAATTGTCTAAGGCTTGTATGTACCTGGATGAAGTCGTGCACACCGTTATCCAGACATTGTGAGAACTCCTCTTTGGTTGTGGAGGATGACACTTGTAGAATAAATAGACTAAGACAAAAAAGGTGTTAGATGAGGAGATGGTGGGTTGTCAAGCAAAAGCTTGATCCCAGAAGTACAAAGACTTCCTTAAGGGATGTCAACCCATTTATTGATAAAAATAATGTCTGATAAAAGGTAGAATGATAAAAATACTGAAATGATTAAAGACTAAAAAGGAAATGGAAGCAAATGCTTACCTAAATGCTATTGTTGGTCTGGTCACAGTCACCGACTTCGGTTAGGCTGTCGGCGTCAGTTGGTCAAGTCTGTCGACATCGGTTAGTCTACCGACGTCGGTGGAGGCAATGGTTTCTGTGGCTAGCATCGATCGGGGCAGTAGTCTTTGGATGAGGTCTGGTCAACACTGTGGTCTTTAGATGAGCTCTGGTCGGGTCTAGACAAGTTTCAAGGCTATAGAATGGTCTAAAAGAGTCTAGGTCTATTTAATGGTCTGTGCAGGGGTCTAGGCAGAGTTGCAGGGATAATGGAGAGACTGTATGTTCTGAAAAAGGGGGATAGAGGTGATAAGGATATGGGAAGGCCTCTCAGCCTTTTCGAGAGGAAGTCAACTCTAGTCTGTGGTCTGATAGTCTAAATTTGAGTGGTGATATCACTTAAAAGCAATAACCAAAAAACAAAATGAAAGCATAGAAGAAATGCTTACCTATTGCCTGTTGAAGAGAGAGTAGGAGACATGGTTGCAGATTGATTGTTGATGGTGTGTTGCGGACTGGTTGCAGATGTTCAATGTAGAAGACTTCTAGCAAGGTGACTGATGTAGAGTACCTATGCCTGAGAGAGAGAGAGAGATTTTTTTAGTGGATTGAAGACTGGAAGATTGGCTGATTGTTGAAAATCAAAAGGTGGATTCGAGAACGTCTTGAAAGAAGGTCAGATAACAGATTGGAAAATTGATTGGGAAATGGATAACAGATAATGAATTGGAAAACTGATATAGATAACGGATTGGGAAATGGATAATGGATCCTACGTTTGGGTCGAGAACGTGGTTTTAAGGGTAACCAACGCCGGCAAAACCACCGACATCAGCTGAATAGTGACCGACATCGGTGGCTGCAGAATGGGGACAGAGACTAATTTTAGCCTTCTTCCCATTCTTACACACTGCCAGGGTCAACGTTCATGGGAAAATGGCTGAGAGGGGCTAAATAGGCATGGGAGAATAAAATGGGGGTCATAAATGGGTCATAGGGTGAGAGAGAGAAGAATTATTAATGTAAAATAAGTGATTATTTTAAATTAATAAGACATAGGTTAGGTGTGTCGAAGTGGACGAAGGGGACCAAGGGGGAGAGAATGGGGAGATGATGACCAAGGGAGTAGACACGATTTTGGTGTCTACAAAATCATTCCATCAAAAAACAACTCACTTTATGTAACATTGATCAACACATCTTAAGATCAATATACAACATGTAGTAAATTAATAATTTAATATTTGCAAAATCAAGATAGGTCAATGACATCTCTTGTACAACTTACTTTAGTTTACTTTTTGGTTTAATCTATATAGAGTGAGATAAGGAAGATTCAAATATCATTTTTAAGTCAAGCCACTCCTTACATTAATTAAGATGAATTAGGATTAGTAATCTTTCTTATTTATTTCGATCAACATAAGATAATTTTTGTTCTTCCTTCATAGTCCTCTAGTAAATTTATATCATCAAAAGGAAGTTACCTATAGTCTAACTCAGATTTAAAATAACTCTAAACCCAAGTGATATTTATTTTCATTTATTTATTGCTTAGCATTATGGTTCTATGTTTGATACATAGTATGAAAAATATCTCAAGTAAGAAACCAAGTTCATTAATATATATATTGTTATTGATTCATAATAATGGAATAGAAATAAATAAGTGTAAATCCAATGTCTTCCACTACTACATACATAACATAACTCCTATTTTAATTTAACAACATACAATATACTTATAAATTCAAGATAACCCATGTAATGACTTTAAGAGTATAACACATATTAAGAATAAAGTCCAATTAAATGACATCAACTATAGTCAAATGATAAACATTTCATCATGTTTACAATATTTTTTTTTAAACATTTAATTACTTCATTAATATGTTACTCTTGAAACAAAATAATAATTTATTATGTATATGAAAATTAGTTGTACATATAACACATTCATTCTACCCTAGAAAAAGGTTAGATTTCATAATACTTCCACGATTAGAGTAGGGTTTCCCTGATCCATTACCATTATATATTTAAATTTCATGTTCAAGGCTTGATTATTGAATCCTTCAAATATAAATTAGTTAAATAAACAATATCATCAAATAAATAAATTCATAAGCATTGTCATTCTTAGAGCTTTGTCAATTATTCTAGCTCCTTCTACAGGGAACAAGCACTTTGTTTTCCATATCCTTTCTTTTATTCCATTATTTATTCTAACACTAAAAATCATAAATAATATCTAATTTATCTAACAATAACTAAATTTATTATAAATTCATTGAATTTAATACTTCTAGAATAGGAAAACTAAAGATGATAATATCAATAAACCAAAAACCATATCATTATCAATTCATCATATTATTGTTCATAAACTTGAGTTGAAGTAATCTCTCTAGGGCAAAGATTAGTATTAACATGATAATGTGTCTAGTTAATTATTTTAACAAGTAGTATTAAATTTCAAAAAAAAAATTATCAATAATAAATAAGGCAATAGAGATCATGCTTAGAACAAGTCAAAACATCAAAAATATATATTTATTCAAGAAAATTATTCAATTCAAAAACATTATCCATCATACTATCAACTACATGAACAAAAATCTTAGGTTTGAGTTGCTTACTTAGAACAAGGCACAATTTTTCAAGATACAACACTTAATGCAAAAAATAAATCAAACTGACTTCATATAATTTTTCTATCAAGTTATTGAATATTGCATTATTGGTTTCAACAAGTTATTTCAATCTAACCCTATGGTTGATATCCTTTATTATGGTTCCCCAAAAACATAATATCATACAATCAAGCATCTATACTATGTTAAAGACACATTTCAAGCATTCAACATAGTCAAGTAAAATATTTGTATCGATGACCAAGTATAGCCACCATTCATAAGATGGTATTTAAACCAAACTCTAGTATGCACATAAACCTTCAAAACATAGTTATTACACATTGATTCGTATGTAAACTCTATATCACTATTCATATATATCATTTTCAAAATAACTTCAAATAATCCACATCTTACTTAGAGTAATAGTTCACATTAGAATAAAGTTGAGTCAATAATATATAGCTCTCATCTTCATGATAAGCTTTATAGGTAAAATTGATTGAACATTCCTAATTTTTAGTAAATATAAATATTGCATTATAATCACATTCATGAAAACATCATAAATAATACAAATCATAAGAACACATTCCTTATTTAGGTCTTAAATAATTTATTAAGTTTAAAAACATATCACAGTCAAATAACTAATCCATAACATTTCCCTATAGGGTTTAGTGTCACACTTAAGAAGGTTATTTCACCAAATAATGATAGACTACCACAGATTCCTTATGCCACAAAGCATCTAATTATATCCCATAGTATCAAATAATATAGAAAGACATTATTATTGAATCTTAACACTTCAATAGATTGGCCTAGTATACTTAAAAATGCATGGTCCAAACAAACATATAATCACAAGAGATACTACTTGAAAGTTAAAGTAACCCTAAAAAATGTCATTAAGAAAGTTTTAAATCAAAAATAAAACTCAAGTTTAAGCCTGTGTTTCATTACATTATATGTGATAAACTCAACAACATGAGTAGATCCAAAATATTAAGTTATTCAATTATCTTTTATAGTCAAATATAACATATAGAATCTATAACTTTATAAATACATTAAAATCATACTAGTATAAGCTTATACAATTTGAAATAAAATATAAAGATCTCAAGTTAAGATAGTTACACAATAATTATAAGTACAAAAAATTTTACCATTATTGATTCCTCATATCAAGAATTTGTTACAATCAATTGAAATCAATCTTTATAAGTACATGCATGCATATTGGTCCAATAATACAATAATGTTACAATACAATTGTCAATATTTGTATACAATACTAAAATTATAAATTTAAACATTACATCCAAATATAATACAAAATGACTTAATATTAGTAATATTCTTCAATCTGATAGTCAATTATATAGGTACAATTAAAAGTAAAACACTCCATAATAGCTTTAACTCATGTAATTATTGATGAAAGGGAAAATTATTAAGATGTTCCCATCCATAAATGACTCTTACCACCCCAAACATTAGTCTAAGGATAAATTTATCCCTCATGTATATGAATTAAACAAGATAAAATCATACACATGTAAATAGTTAAAAGAGAGATATAATATTTCCACAATGTAAACATTAAGAGTTCGTATGAAAAATTGCATAAAAAGGTGAATAAATAAAATATATATACACAACACAATGAGCTCATAATGGTCCAAGGTAAAAATAACCCACCATTAAATGGCATTCATTAGGAACCTAAGCATTTAAATTTATTTAAACCACCCAAGGTATTAAGCAATATAACACCCATCATATCATTTAAGTCCTTGAATAAAATACCTAGTGTTTTATATTCATTATCCACAAGCAAACACAAGATGAATACAACCATGCCAGAAATGCAACAAAAGAGAAACAAGAATCACAGTCAAGATTATGCAATAGTTTTTACTTGGGAAAGATAAGAAGATATTAACTTGAGAAAGAGTATAATGTGCCTTAACAATACTCTACTACCAACCAACACCATATATGTAACCCAAAAATATAATAGATAAATAAAAATAAGAGCTCAATTCCATAAAAACTTGGATTTTAAGTTCAAATCTAAAGTAAAAAATTCATAGCTTACCTCTTGTTGTGAGCTCATAAATGTAGACTATAAGTTGTCAAGACCAAGTTCCCATTATTTATTTTTTCTCTCTCCTATGTTCCTCTTTTGTTGTGTGTTTTTACTCTTCTAAAACTACCATATAATATCACCTAAAAAACTTATTAACTTTAAATGAGATTAAATATGGTAGTGGATATGGATTTTAGTGTTTTTTCCATTACTTCTCCACTCTCCCACTTCCTCATTCTTCCTCAAGCGATGCAACAAGGCACTATCATAACTATGTTTCCCTCTCCTCATTTCATTATCTTGTTTACCACTTGTAATGTTAATTATAAATTAGGGAATGATTAAAAATAATTATTAAAACTTAATTTAACAATAATAACCTTTTTAACAAATATTTTAATTAATATTATGTTTCCCAGGGTCACTGACAAATATAGGGTCATGATTAAATAAGAAAAACACTTTATGTGCTTTATTGACCAATGTGAAACATTAATATAAATATTTAAAATATAATTATATCACATAATTGTGCATAACCAAACACAATTTAAACAAATGAAGATGACACTACTAAGTTCGTTAACCAACAAGTTAATGTTGGACACTAAAAATGTAATGAGCACTTAAGTGATGTTTACAATCTTCTTCTACTTTCTCATTATCACCAAATAATAATTCCAATGTATGACACCAAACATGCCAATGATGCATTTGATCCTAAATAATAAGTGATGACATGTTAAATAGTTGATCAAACTGATTAGTTCAATAAACACAATCACCTTGGTATAAGGTAACAAAAAGGCATATATACACAACACAGGGTAAACACATTATGCATAAATAGTCATGTGAGGTGGAAATATACATGTGTGTATACCTATATTTTTTAGTTTTTTTTAACATTTCAAATCCCTTCATTGGTAGACCTAACTCATCCCATGAAATGGTACAATAAAAATAGTCAAATGACATTAGTAATACCTAAACAAAAAACATATATATGAACTAATATAATAACTCAAAATAAAAGCATGTATTATTCAAAGCATTAAATGCATGTTACTAATGTTTAATCAAGTATAATTAAACAAGTACATCATGGTAATTGAATAATAATCCATCCAAAATAACAAGTTTGATTATAAAAATGTATGAAGTCCCATCATTAATATAGAAAATTTGACATATGAAAATATTATGTGCATAGTTAAATTTGAATGTCTATAAGTCTGGTACTCTTAAGGTTATATTTTTATCAATGATGGGAATACAATGAATATTATATTGGCCATTTTCCTCCATTTCCAACCAGAGGGTTGTTTTGTCTCCAGTGAGAGTTGGGTGGTTGGGTACAACTTTAAATTATTATTGTTGTTTCCATTTTAAATGGCCATATTTCCTAATCTATAGCTAATGTATGCTTTTTTTTGGTCCTACTAAGGGATCCCAAAGATAAACGTATGCCTCCTAAAGTGATAGTTTATTTACAATATCATGAAAGATAAAAGTATTCCCATTAATCCATTATAATGAAAAAATAGTTTATAAACCCTCTAAAGTTTAACACTTGGCTTACCCTCCATTTAAAGGATAAAAGGGGTGGTGAAGACCTTGTAAATTATTTTGTTTCATATTTTATTTGGTTATGGTTTCTCCTAGTTTTATAAGGGTATTTTTGATAATTAGGAAAACTATATGTATATCCAAAACATATTTTCATGGTTCAAAGTGTTTAGGATAAACCATGTTTCCAACCATAAGATCAACAAGTTGTCCAATTACTTCAACTATTTGAAAATATTTCCTCTTTGTTTGGGCCTCCTCAATCATAACTCTTGGATTTCCTTTATGTTTATGGATACATCATTGATAAATTTAAATAATAGAATGTGGACACATATATTATTTATCATTTCTACAAAGTAAATTTTTTTATTGAGGCTCCCTACTTTAATGATTAACGCATTTGTAAAAAGTGAAATTTGTTAGTATAGCCTCATGTTTTTATGGAATTAGTTTCATGATTTTCTCATTTAGTGGTAATGGAGTGTTATTTGTGGCCTCAAAAACCCCCACATGGTTTTCATTATTATGGATTATGTGGTTGTCTCTATTATAATTCTTGAATGAGGATGGAACTCTACTAAGTTTATTGGTATGTGGGGTAGGGCATCAATTTAATATTATAAATAAAGTGAGTTGGATTATAATTTGGGTTATGTGTAGGTTGGACATAAAATTTAGGTGACTAAGATGGAGGTTTGGCAAGGTTGTTGGATATTTTAGACAATAAAATGTACTATGGTGGTTGGTGTTGTTAAATCCCAAAATTTTGTTGTAGCTATCAGTTTTAGGGTGGTGGCTTCCATTATTGGAGTTTATATTTATGTAATTGATTTTATAGTTGTTGGGATAAATTTGGACAATGTCGATATGGTGGTGGTATTTGATTATAAGCATTAGGTGTATATTAATTGAATATGGGGAAACCTAATTTTGGTTAGAACACTAAGAGTTGAATAACAAATATTCACTAGGAGTATCTAAATTTCCTTTCACGGGTGGCCACAGTCTTCTTTGAGTGAAAAATAAAATATGTTCACTTTTATCTCTATTTTATTGAGTTTTAATTACAACTTGTATCTCCTATTTTATGTTTTTTCCTTTATTCGGTAGCTTGACATCTATACTAAGCCTTATTCTTGCAATATCCAAGGTAAAAAATAGTAAAAAAATCATCTACCAGATGATTTCGAAAAATCATCTCTCCCTCTAAGAATTTAAGAATTTTTTATTTTCATTTATCATAAAATAGGATCCATCCACTTCATAGGTTCTTAATTATCCTTTCATGCTCATCTTTAGGAATAACATCCATAGTGGTTATGCCACTATTTTTGAAGTAATATGAATATCCAAGTTGTATTCATTATTTTATGTTGGCATGGTTCCCCCACTGTTTTATTCTTATTATTTGGAAAGGAGGGTTTAGGGGAAACCTCAAAATTATCCATTGTGAAATAAATTTATAGAAGGAATATTATTGATGTCACCATCCATTCATGTTAAAAAAACATCATGTTAAACTTTGCATCCTTACACATGAATTGATAAGGTGTGTGTCACTCGAGGAAGAGTGTCATTTATCAAAAACTATTAATGAAAATTTTAATCACACTATTTCATATTTATCAATTCATATGAAGCTTATTCACCAAACCAAAAAATTACTAAGGGATTTCACTAAATCAATCCTCCCATTCCATGCACCAACATGAATGGTAAGCACACACTAATAATAAGAAGACTTGGTCATCTAACTATTGGCTAGATAAAACAACAACCATCGATGTTGTACAACTAACAAAGGACCAACATATGTAATTATTTTTATTTTTTATGGTCTAGTCAATTTGAATATTATTCCACTCATCATATTGATTGATATGTAATGTATTTTTTAATATGTAATAATTTTATTAATGAATAAAAATTTTGGAAATAGTGATAAGAATAATCTTGTAGCTTGTTGTGTTATAACACACACACACACACACACACACACACACACACACACACACACACACACACACACACACACACACACACACACACACACACACACACACACACACACACACACACACACACACACACACACACACACACACACGTGTGTGTGCGCACGCATGCATGTGCGCAAACACGCACGCGCACGCACGCACACACACACACACACACACACACACACACACACACACACACACACACACACACACACACACACACACACACACACACACACACACACACACACACACACACACACACACACACACACACACACACACACACACACACACACACACACACACACACACACACATACACACACACACGTGTGTGCGCACGCATGCACGTGCGCAAACACGCACGCGCACGCACACACACACACACACACACACACACACACACACACACACACACACACACACACACACACACACACACACACACACACACCCCAATTTTTAAAATTTTACTGGGTCTTTTTTTTTTAATATCATTATTTAAGGTCCTCTAAGCCTTATACATCCATGAAACTAGTTTCAATTTTCACAAGTATAATATTATATTAAAAGTCTAAAGTTATAGATTACATAATTATGAAAATAAAATCTTGAACATTGATTTTGATCTATCTTAAAACTTGGTTTTTCATAATTGACTTTATGATTTGTTTAGACTAATAGAAATAATTTATTATAATAGTATTCCTATGTTTTTCATATGTTCATAGGACTATTGGCAAATAATTACAATTTATTCACTGTCAAGCCCTACTTTATTTATTTAAAATCAATACAAATGGTGTTCTTATGTTCCTAGAGCCTTCATCCTTTACAAATGTTTCTGAGTATCCATGGTCCCTATGCTATTAGACCTTAATAGGTGGAATTACTACATTACCTAGATCCATTAAACTTAAAATAAAATCTAAGTTTTTTGAGTCTCTGATATCTGAGAATATGCCATGCAGTATAATTACGTGAACCTAGAACCACAAAAATTCAAAAAAAAGTTAATGGATTAATGGTCCCAAGGTTGTAAGATATAATAAATTGACAAGTGGCATAATTCCATTAATCTATAACCTTGAAAGGATTAATAAAATTCTGATGGTAATGAGGCCTCATAGTCTAATGGTCATGAGGTTATGAGATCTGAGAACCAGATAGTTGGCACATTTTCTATTAATCCAAAGCTTTAAATAAGAAATATCAAGTTAAATTCTTAATGCCCCCATGGCTCTAAGTCTCCAAGCCTCAAAAGCTCTAAGATCATTTCATGCATTAACATCTAATTAACCTAAAGCATTCACAAGGATGTACACATTTCAAAAGTTTCAAATAGGTAAGGCCTCAAGTCTCTGAGATCCCATAATCCCAAGATTACTCCATGTGGTAAATCACATCAACTCATAGACCTAAAACATATAAATCAAGGTTATAAATCCAAAATCTTGAGTAAGTGAGAAATAGACAAGTGTCATAATCCAAGAATGCATCACCAAATTACACAAAGAAGTCTGATAGTAAAATAAATTAGATAGTAAACAAGAAATTGAGACCTATCTCAAATAGGATGACCAGACATACAGGATTGATGAAAAATTGCCATAGGGCAAAGAAATAAACCCACCAAAGCTAACTAGGAAATTTAAATCCAAATAGGAATGAAATCAAAAGCTTTTATTTGCATTAAAGTATTATGAATTGATCATTCAAGTCATAGACTTTTGGAAATATATGCATAATCTAAGAAAATGGAAAGTCACTTTGTCATCAATCTACGAGTGAACATTGTAATTTTGAGCCTTCCTATGACCCAAAAACCTTAGTTTCTTGAACAAACTTGAAAGAGAATTTAAACCAATTTTTTAATGAATTACATAGTTCATATTAATTAAACAACTTCTTTAAAACTATCATCTGTTTAGGCCCTTTTATCTATTCTTGTACTGAAAATACTAAATAAATGGATACCTTGATCGATAAAAGTGCCCTAGATTTCAAGCTTACAAATCATTCAGAACTCTATAATGTATTGGATTATATGGCACCATACTCTACACAAAACCAATTATCACAAGATGAGAATCAATACATTAATGACTTGCCACCAATCAAAACAATGGGCTTCAGCAAGTAGTGGTAAAACCAATGGTAATGCCCTATCACAACTTGATCTATGATTTATGCTTTAATGTTAATTGTTCTAGAGACTATTTACACCTTAGAAAAGGGAAAAATACACTTGCATATATTTTTATAAGGTAAATCAAAAGGTAACTTAGGATCCCAATGCTTGAAGTGGCCTATAACCAAGTCTCAACCAATGTTTTGCTTGAGCACATCATAGAGTGAAAACTAAAATAATGACTAGTGAAAGTCTAGATATTGAATCCTAAGGGGGTTATTTCTTCCAATTGTATCATCAAATTTAGGCCTAGAATTAGAATAGCCATGGCCCTTTTAAATAGATTATATGGTTTTCCCACCATCACTTATGTACAAGTGGAATGGGTCCTATTTCTATAAATTCTCCTAATTTTAGACAAGGATGTTAACTTGGGAGAGATTATAATATTTAGACTAAAGGTTCAGGTGTTCAGAACTTATCAAAGGCTAGTTGATGGAAATTTCTATATGATGTCATATTTATTAGATTCAATCCTTGGAATAATTTATAGAACACAGTGAGAACTATGACAACCATCAATAGAGTATGTGCATAATAGGATCAATGAGGACTATTCTTTCATGTTTATTTATAGATTCAAAAATTAAATCAAAAGGATTTGTGAATAAATCTACTTTGAGTATACCAAGCCATTCATGGCACTCAGAAGCCTTCATTATCTGAGAACCTAAAAATAAGCATAAGCAAATGGGGGAATTTTTGGTATTAATTTGATTGCACAATTATCACGATTGAAATAACTAGGGCACCTTCATTATTCTTAATGTGACATGTCTTGGATAAAATTTTAAACCAAGAGGTGGCCCATAAAGTGTATAACATCATAAATGAAGAGTTTGGCCTTAAATATAAGACTTATTACTTAAAAACTCCTCTAAGTATTGGGTAGTTCTAATTTGTGGTAAAGGACCATTTCAACTAAGTTGGGAAGGTAAGATCCCATTATAATTTAAATGTGTCCCAATTAAATGAATATGACCCCAAAAAATAATTAGGAACTATTTTTCAACTCTTTAAAGAAAGGAATGGGGTGATCATCACATATGGTCACCAAGAATATGAGCATGATGTTATCTTCATGAATTCATTAGATGACATAAAGGTATAGACTTAGATAAAGGATAATTAGATGTCCATGATAGTTACTTAGGCCATCCAATATAATTTAGAGATTACAAAAGAGAAGGAAAATGACATTGTGGATCAGGCTTAGAAATCATGGAGTTATCGGTGGCCTCTAACTCAACATTAGGACTTAGTAGGTCAAGGCTAACCTCCCTCTCCTATACTAGAAGAGATAAATATACAAGAGGGAGAGTCTAGTGGCTAAAGGGATGAAAATTCCCAAATTAAAAAGGAAATTATTAGAGGTCTCCTAGGTCCTTAACTAGATTTCACACATATATCTATTGCTACCATAATTCTAGGTACAAATACTATAGTAGAGAAGACTACAACTCCTCAGGACCAAAAAAAGAGCACATTATCTATGGTAGCATTTCCTCCACTTGCAATGGTCACACAAGTAAGTCTCCAAGAGTTTCTAAAATCTTCTTTCTTGTATATTTCATCTACTTCTTCTTCCCCTACATCTCAAGTAAGTGCACCTCTATCCATTGCCACTAGTGAGGGGACTTACTCTCAAACACTTCTTACCACACCATTTTCCTTCCCATCCACACTTCCTTCCACTATTTTTGTTCCACTTTTCAATCCTTCACCATCACCTAAAATAATAGTTCCTATTGATATTTTGGCCTCCCAAGCCAAATATCAACCCCTACCATTTGAAACATGGCCATTGCATATGATTTACCTTTAAAATAGGTATTAAGGTCATTAGTTTCAATAATGAAATGAAGGGGAGCATGTCTTAAATCCCTATATAAATTTTTATTAGCCCTTATCAAGGCCTATTATGGAGATTTAACAATGAAAATGAATTCAAAAGGTGTTTATAATATGTCTAATGAGGTTTTAAGTTCATAAATACATTCAATATGCTCTCTAAGTACATATGAGGATGTAAAAAGGTCATAATGTCATTTGTTTTTGTCACTCAAGTCATTTATGAAAAAAAAAAAAAAAAAACCCTCTTCTAATGTCCTGAATGGCCACTTAGTACCAAAAATTAACCCTATAATCCTTATAATCTGTACAAAGAGATTCAATTGCATTAGATGATTTATTTTTTCTCCCTCTCTTGCATTTGACATTATTCATTTCTTATCCAAATGTGCAAAAGTGCCCTCAATGGTCCAAAACCATACTATTTCTATAAGAATAGTCCAAAACCATACTATTTATATAAGAATATGTAGGTTTATTAGTTTTTAAATTTTTTGTAGGTTTTTCTAGAGTTATGGAGGCTCATTCATGGCTGAAGATCATCAACATTTGGAAATAAGTAGAAGAACCTTCAAAAAAATGATGATGTTCATGAAAAGGGAAAGATTTTGAGAGTTTTTATGAAGGTGTATAGAATTTTATGTATAGATACATGTCTGGGGAAGGCCATAAAAAATCAATCATGCCATGATCCAACCATTACAAGTCTCAAATCAGAGTTTCATACATGAAAAAGGCCAAACAAGAAGAAAACCAGTTCAAGTCTCCTTTAAAGACATAGACTGGCTATTTTTAAGAATGTGGTAGAATTTTTGAGGATATTCATATCATCTTAAGGACATTAGAGAAGGATAAGGTGGTCCTAAATAGCATACTCCATGTGTTAGAAGAGAGAAATAATCATTTAGTTTCATGAACAATCATTAAGAGTAGATAATAGCCTTTAAAAGCCATCAAATGGAGCATGATTTTTCTTGGAATATTATTTTTATTACTACATGATTATATATGTTTTTTTTAATTTTTAAGAGGCTAATTAGGCACCATCTAGGTGCATTGGTTATGATGAAGAAGTCTCAAAATATGTGCAACCAACAAAAAACTCTCTCAGTTACTCTCAAACCCTTTTAAACCCCAACAAGAAAAATATACCATTATAATATTATAGGATTGTTTTAAGGAAATGAATGATTTCATAAGGTTTTAAACATGTTTTAAATTCTCTTAAGAGACTTATAATGCATGTTTTGATAGAACAACCAAGAGTTTTAGATTCAAGCAACCAACATAAGTCCTTAATGAAAGGTTGTCAAAAACTTATTTGAGAGAGTCAAGGATATTCATGAAGATTAGGTGGGGTTATAATGATGAAGATAAATACATGATGAATTAATAGGTATGAGACTATCTCTTCAATATCATACATGAACTTGTGAGCCAAGAAGCTTACCTAGCTCTGAGAATTGATGAAGAGATTGTCAAGCCTTGATGTTTCAAGATTTATAAAGATTAAATAGAGATGAGATAGGGATTATATTATGTATAAATAATCACCTAACATTATCTTATTCAAAAGAGAGGTAAATTTAACAATAATTTATCCAAGTTATAGGTTTCATTTATGAGTTAGCATGTTAGGACAGTCATTTAGAGGCCTGAATCTACCTTGGAAAGTTGTTAAAATGGTAAAAGGAAGTTGTATAAGGTTTAAAACCATATATAAGACAATGATAAATCACCAAAGACCCATAATTATTACCTAAATAGGTGATTTAGTAAAAAATCCTCTATTCTCTACCTATGTAGGACTGTGTATCTTGCTTAGGGTTTCTAGTCACCTAGAAAAATCCATATTTTGTCTTCCATCAAGCCAAAATGGATGAAATTTTGAATGGATATTTATTCCACCATGTTCCAAGTGTGTGAAAATTTTTAGGTCATTTAGGTGTCACAATGAAAAATATCTCAATTTCCAAGTCTACAGGCCTGTACATTCAACCAAAACTCTATCAAGAAGCCCAAAAATGATCATAACTTGAGAAAGAATGGGCCAAATTGGGTGAAATTTTGAATGGAGTTGTTGGTTTCCATATAATAAGTGTGTGAAATTTTTTTAAGTATTTATCACATATTCAATGAGAGTTATATAAGTTTATGTGCCTATAACTCAAGAAGAAAACATAACCCAAGAGTGTCAAATATGATTTTTGACTCGCCCAAGATGTTAGAAGATGGATGGAGGATAGAACCTAGATATAAAAAATTGAAATGAATTAAAAATGGAAACCTAATCCTATCTACTACTAGGAGAAAAAACATTTAATTTTTAATGAGCCTTCAAACCCTCCATATAGCTCAAGAGACTACCTTCCCCTATTTTGGCAAAGTACAATCTACAAGGTGAGTCAAGGAGATTGTGATCATGCATGGTTTCATAAAATGATATGAAGGAGATAATATAATATGTGGGAAAAAATATGACTCCCTCAATAAATTCATAGTTTTTTCTAAGATAAAGTAGTGTGTGATTCTAATTCACTCCCTAAAACTTGATGTTGCCATTGTTAAAAAAGTTACAGGTTTGAGAACCAAACTTCAAGGTGGCTAATTCATGGGATTGGCTCCAAATGATATCTCATCCAAGTTTCCAAAATATTTGAGAAGAGAAAGGTTAACATGGTTTAATGGAGTTATTTAATTATTTTCAAGGATCTATAATAAAATGAGCATAATATCAATCATGAAGGGGACATCATTATGTTTCTAGGTACCTAAAAACACTTGTAGGGTGAATATGATGTAGTATAGTCTGTAAGTGAATTGCAGATCTTGAAAGCACTTTAAGATAAGAGGTGAACTCAACACCAATACCAATATGTTAGTCTCCCATTAGATTCAACTTCAAGCATGTATGTTATAGGTTGGTGGAGGTTCCATGAAGTCATCGCACTTATTTTCAGGTTTGTACCTAATCCTCAAGAATCCTGATAAAGGATATAAAGTTGATTGTAGGTTTTCCAATGAATATATAAAGAGAAAGTGTACTTTATTTAATGAGATGCACCTTGTAAAGGCTATTGAAAACTAATAATGGTGTATAAGGCTACTAAAAGGGTGAATACAGGGCCATCAATGCACTTGTAACAGCTAGTTTGAGGTAAATATGCCCATTTCATGATAATGTGGAAGGGAAAGGTAGTTTTTAGGCCTAGTCAACATGTAAAAAGGATAGGTAAGCTAAGTTAATGCATCATTGGGGCTAAATAGGCCATGTCATATCATTTTAACTGCTAAAAGGAGAAGTAATTGACCAAGTTTAGCATGTTCATGCCTTAAAAAGGGTCAAACAAGACTAAAATATACCACCTCTTACCCTTTATGCTATACTCTCATCAAAGGTCATCAAGTAATTATGCCTCATGCATTGGAATAAGGCTTATAACCATGATCTCCTTGATTTTTTTTATGATTGTAACTAAAATTTGAAGGTGTATTGCATCATTGATGAGCCTTACTTCTCTCTTGTTGATTCTTCTATATGTAGGTCTAAAACAACCAATTTTAGGTATCCTCATTTGGGTATGACTATACTCTGCCCACTTATAATGTTATATTTCAAGCCCTTTATTAAATAAAAGACTAATTTACCCTCTCCTACACTTATTTTCTCTATGAAATGCTAAGGTTATTGACATAATCTAGTGATTAAGAGTTGTTATTCCTTGGTTATTATCCAAATTTATCACCTTTAGGTAAGGTAGGCTTCATCTTGCAGGTCATAGGTAGTGTTCAATCATCTTTGGGTAAAGTATCAGCTATGA
Organism: Torreya grandis; assembly: GCA_037957365.1. Lineage (NCBI taxonomy): Eukaryota > Viridiplantae > Streptophyta > Pinopsida > Cupressales > Taxaceae > Torreya > Torreya grandis. Next base: position 3,767,165 of record JARHVA010001141.1, on the reverse strand, counting down.
ATAGGTGTTTTTCCTTCTAATTCAACCTTTAGTCTCTAACCTTCCTATGAATTACTAATGCAAGAAATCTAAATTCAAGAGTTATGTAGGCATGTCATTCTTTTTAGATGTCATTATGTAATATTCCAAGTTGGTGAAGGAGGATTATGTTTTCTTGCATCACCTCTTTTGCTTCAGTTCCTTTATTTTATGTTCTTATTATCCCTTTTCTTGCATTATAGTAGTTTAGTGTTAATTTTAGGAGATTCACCATTATTTTTCACATAGCATCACACGCAACCCAAGGAGAGCTCACATTGTATCAATTAGGTGAGGAGGACTAAAATACCTCCTCAAAGGGTGGAGTATAAGTTGATAAGAGTTCCTACTATTGTGTCACCTTTAGTTGATTAATCATCTCCCTCACCTCTTATTCATCCCATATCCACTTACCAAAGGAGATAAAACGTTCTTCTACCTCCTCCAAAGCTCAGTAATTAGAGGAAATACCATCATTTAGTCTAGATAATATAGAATAATCCTCTATTGAGGAAGAAGCATAAGAAGAGGAAAATAGACATGTAATATTCTTAATGGACTATGACAATAATGAAGAGGAAGGAAATGTAGAAATGATGATGAGACCTAAGCAGAAGTTAAGTGAAAATGGATCCTTAGATGAAGAAGATGAAGTAGCTAAATTATAAAAATCCAAATCTATGATATTGGGAAGATTAAAAGAAGGAATTCCAACTGGTGCCCTAAACCAACAAGTCCTCATTGAAGAGCAAAGGAAAAATATAAATGGGGTATTTTCTTCTCTTGTTTCTTCAATCACTATTATAAATAATTTATCTATATATTTACCTCTAGCCAGTCTAGGGTCATCATTATCTAGTTCAGTTTATTCTTCTATTATTTCGGTATCAACACAAATAAAGGCTCCAAAGAAAGGAGTTCATTTTGAGAAGTTAGTTTCAATCTCAATTTTCAATCTTAGAAGTCCATCAATCCCTTAGAAAACCTTTAACTCAATATGATCTACCCATGCCAAAATTTTCACCTAAATAGTTAGCCACCATAACAATTAAAAAAAAACCTAGGCTTGACTAGATATGTGGTTGAGTTCACCCCATAAAGAGAAGCATCATCATGGGATAGAATTGTTTATCCATCATTATAATTTAGAATTAAAATAATTGATACATTATCACCTCCCATAATAACTCCTCCTCTGATGACTCCTCCATCATCTAACTCTAAAGACTTAAGTTCTACAAAAGAAGGAGAACTTATTATTTCCCAATGGGTTAAAGAGAAGTAAGGCAAAAGGGATGATAGATAGAATATGTTCCTCACTAAATTAGCTAAAGTCTCCACCCAATTTTACAAACAAAGTGGCACCATTTAGAGGTGAGGAAGAGGAAGGTAGTGAATATAGATACAAATTAATAAATTGAGTTTGAACAAATAACAAATCTATTTCCCTTGGCTAAGAAAGCCAAAAATAATCCCAAAGATATAATAGATTATAGAAAGGATTTTTGTTCTTTCATGGATTTATATGGGAAGTAAATGAAAGAGATGTACAAAATCAAGGAGAAAGTGTAGCATAGATTACTCTAGAAATAGATTATTTATTTCCCTTATAAATTTTTGACATCATACAAAGTGCAACCACCAAGTTGTATAGTATTTTGAATAGTATTTGAGTTTCTAGAGGAGAGAGCCAATTTGAAAGGACAAACATTCTCAAACTATGGCATCAATTAAAATAATATGATAAAAATCTCACCTTTTTGGTCCATTTTTTTAGGATTAGTGATTTCAACCAATTAAACCTAATGTCTAGCCAAGATGTAGCATGGGCCCTAAGCTATGTAATTACCAAAAGGGATGGTACCCTTAACTGGCATGCACATACATACAAAATAATGGTACATTTTGTGAATCATGAGAATGAGGCCTTATAAATTTTAAAGGATATGAGGGCCACTGATGTAATAACCTCTACTAGAGACTTAGTCAGTAGGCCAAATTTTTAAACACTCCTTAAAGTAGTTGCAAATAGCTTTAAGGAGGAATTTGAAAGAATAGTGTTTAAAACTAATGATGAGGTATTACATTCAATAAATTTTTCCAAGGATGTAATGATGTAGGTTGATGCATTTAGAGCATAGTTTAAGAGCTTAGAAGTAGAACATATAAGGATGATGGTTGAAACCATCAAAATATGTAAACCTTCCTTTCTCAATTTTGACATTATGAACAAATAGTTCAAAGTAGCACATGCATTATCAAGAAAATCAAATCTAAATAAGGATATTTAGGGTTAGGACCAAACATGAATTCAACTACAAGTGTTTCCACATCTTCATAGGCTTCCCAACTTCCTAGATATATAGTCATGTATACTCCAAGTGGTCCAATTTTGATTCCTCAAGGAACTATAATAGCCAGTTTAGTTTGTACATCTATCACCCAACCATTTTCTTCTACTAATAGTGCCACATCAGCACCCCTATAAATATAACTATGTATTTACATGTTTTAGCTAAGTTAGAATGTTTGTTCATTATTTATTTTAGATATTTGTGTGTGTGCGCGCGCGTATACTAATCAAAGAATTTTATTATTATTATTATTATTATTATTATTATTATTATTATTATTATTATTATTATTATTATTATTATTATTATTATTATTATTATTATTATTGTTATTATTATTATTATTATAATAATATAGTTCATGATGATTGGCACATAATTCTATTCTGGAGATGTAAATTTATAATTCACTTGGAGTATGAGGCCTTCCCCTCCCCAAACCTATATATATTTGTATCCTCCATATCGTAGAGGGAGGAGAATTTTGGCTATTAGTATTAATAGGAAATTCTATGAATTGTTCTGCATTTATGTTTGATGTGCAAATATAATTCTTCTCCAAACCTATGAATCTTGTAATAAATTCTATCATTATTATATCTTAGTCTCTTGGTTGTGCATAAGTTATTTTTTTAATACAGTTATTCTTATTATGTTATTGCTAATTTTAATGCCTTTTGTGTATTAATCAAAATCCCCCTTTGTAGATGTGCAAATTCAATCTTAAAAATGCGATAACTTTTGATTATATATGCTTAAGTTTAATATATTCTTGTTTCCTTGGACTCCTAAATGTGCTTTATTGTTAGTGTGACTATAAATTAGTAAACATTGGTTCCTGATTGCTTGTCCAACCCCTAGTTCAAGATCCAATATAGAAAGGTTTCATAATATTTGGTCTGTACACCTTATTTTCAACCTTACATTTCCCTCTTTTTGAGTTTATTTTGGTCAAACCCACATTAGGTTAGATCCATCATCAATCCACATATCTCAAGTAGGTTTAAATTCATCCATAGATGAACCATCTATGTTAAATAACTAATCAACTCATTTTTATTCCACTAATATGTTATTTATAAAACCTAATACCCCACAACTCATGCTTTTGAGTGAATTTATTTCACTAATCTTGAAATGTTAGAGACTATCTCATAAGGTTTTTTATGTGCATAAAATCCACATCAGTAGGAAATTATATGGCATTATAAGGAGGGATTGAACCTTTGGATCTATTTTTTTAAATAATCACTTGAGTTTCACTAGATATACTCAAAAGATTAATAATTTCTGCCTCAGATACTAACTTGTTATACCCACCTTTGGAAATCCATAGAAAAGTTAGGCTTGATAAGGGTGTCAAGAAGAGACTTTGGGCTCAATCATACTTTCCAATAACATAACCCCATCTTCCATGGAACCCAATGGCCTAAACTTTGTTAATTGATTCTACTATCAATGTCCATAGAGACATACATGGTCTACCTAAAAACTATAAGAAGTATCTCCCTTTCTTTTCTCCCTCGAGAGGTATGACTGCTAAACAACATATCAAGGATTTTAAAACTAATTTGGTAATAATAAATGTAACCCATGAAGAATTTTCCCCTTCACATTATAAGATGTAACCTATGATTAGTTTCTCAATATCTTATAAGGTTCAATTATGACTTGGGATCAATGTCAAAACACCTTTTTGACACAATTCAACCAAGTCACTAGTGCAAGTGTTATATATGAACACTTTTAAATAATGAGAAGTGAACCAAATGAGTTAATTTGGGCCTTTAATGCAATGTTCTTAAAAATGTATACCTATTTTGAGGCTACTTCTAAACCTAAGGAGGAACTAGCCCTCAAAATGTATAAAAATACCCTAGACCCTATGATTATTGTCTTCCTTCATAGAGATACCGATGTTGGTAAATTAAATTTGGCATACACTAAAGATATCAACATAGGTAAACAATTGAACCCTCGATCACAAGCCTTGGACCCACTTAGTCTTGTTCCTATTTCCCCAAGTTTGATCCCAATTCCAAATGTAAATTAGAATATTATGGCCCAAAATTAGAACCAAGTATACACCCATTTTCCTTTGTCCCATGCTCTACCTAATCAAAATCTTAGTTTCCTAAGCAATTATATGCCTATAGCTAACTATCAAATCCAAAATCAATCCTTGATACTAGTTAATACTACTACTACATAAGGTACTACTTTTGACTTTACAATAATAGAACTAGAAGACATTTAGTAGATGGTTCATAAATTAAATAATGAGTTTATTCACATGTATAATTTCATGTGTAAAACTAGTGGAAAAATACCAATCAAATCTTTGGATTCCAAAGGTACAACTATCCTTTCAATAGGTCAATCAATAATCTAGATCAACAACCACATAACAAGGTGACAAAAATAAACATCATGAAATCAACTCTTCCTAACTGGGGTCAATTTCATAACATAATAGAATATGGTGAGTTAGAATACATACAATTTTTTATTGCCTTCGATATCTTTCAAAACAATATGGATAGATGTGAAGTTTTTTAAAATCCAACAAAACCATCTTCCTCTATCTCTAGGGCATCCCAGTATGACAATGATCTTTGACACCTATGAATTTCCATTCCTAGTTGAGGATGAGAATGAACCATATGATAATACTAATTAGGCCCATGCCTAATAGTTCCATAGGAATAATTATAATTTGAGGAACAAGCATCATGTTATTACTTTAATGCCCTTGAATAATAGTGTTACCATTCCTCTAGATTCTAAGGCCAATAATAATATACCTTTTTAAAAAATGGATGGTCATTTATAGAGTATGGAGCCACACATAATATGAGGGTGAAATATTTTTTAGGACATGAAGAATATCAAATCTAACATCATCTTCCATGAGCTAGCCTATATCACTAAGCAAAGAGAATTGTTGCTTAAATCTTTAACTAGAAGGTCATCTACTGACAAGTTAAAAGTTGTGCATGCAAACATGATGGTATATAAATATAAACCTAATGTACCACATTTACTATTGACTAAAAAAATGTTTAAAAATAATGTACACAATTACTTGGTTGACTTAGGTGTCTCAATCAATGTGATGCCTATAGATATGTGTAAGAAACTTGGGTTGACCTTAGATAAGTCAAAAAAAGTGGTCCTATAGTTGGACAATTCTTATGTCCCATGTGTTGGAGAAATAAAAAATGTACACATCTAGTTGGAATTAGATCCACATGTACAACAATACATAGATATTTTCATCATTAACATTCCAAAAACTTGTGGCCTTCTATTGAGTCAAGATTGGTTTAAGATATTGAATGGGTACATGGCCATAGATTTCTCACATGTGTTTGCCCTAGAAAGGAGTAGTCAATCAAAGTTGAGTATAGACAGAACCAAAGATGAAGTGCTTAATCACCCAATACAATGCCAAAAATAATAAGTTTGACTTTGTACCTCTATATGTAGGAATGTACACATTTACTACCAATCAAGAGCTTAATGAATAAGAATTTGAATGTCTTTCTCAATTATGTACTCTCCATTTTGATGGAGCTAGATCAAAACAAGGTTTAGTTATTGGCATAGCCCTAATCAATCTAGATAGGAATCAATATTTATCTACCTATAGACTACAATTCCCATGCACTAATAATAGAGCTAAGTATGAAACTCATATCCTCGGCCTACATTTCATGCTAAAGCATACATCAAGTACTTTCAAATCTTTCATGATTTAGAGCTAGTTGTTAACCAATGAGAAATAATTATCAATGTAAACTCATCTAATTTAAGAATTAAAATCATAGAGCATGGGACCTGATCAATTCCTTTGAGGCATTCAAAATCAATGCCATTCTAAGGGATCAAAACTAGATAACATATTCACTAGTAACTTTATCTTCCAATATGGCACTACTCTAAGAATCCATGATGTAGATATTCTCTATGGATCTATTTCCTTTCCCTTCTATCCCATATAATGCGGATAACTTCCAAGTATTTGAGGATGATCAAAAGATTATATAATTCATGAGTAGTTTCTGGGACCTTCAAATCTTAGTTGATAGATGAAAAGGATTTTGATCCCATGCATATTGAAGATCTGGGAGAGGATGGTGTTATACAACTGAAGGATAACTGCATCCCTTTGGGTATGGTTTCCCTAGAGAGATATTTTTATGTAGATCTATAAGCTCAATAGTAGAAGTAACCTAAAGCAACTAAATCTAATTTCATTAAGGAGAACATAAGCACTGATTAGCATCCTCAGTATGTGAACATTGGTCTGAGTTGCATTGAAAGTGAGAAATAACTGTTGAAGAACCTACTAATAGAATACAAATACATGATCACTTGGACATATGAAGATTTGAAAATGTTCAAAATCAGAGTCATCACACATACCATTCCATTAAATCTAGAACACAAGCCTTTTAGTCAAAGACAAAGGCCAATTAATCTAATAATGAAACCTCTCATCCAAATAGAGGTACAAAAGCTATTGGATGTCAAAATTTCCTTTGTAATCATTAATTATACCTAGGTGGCTAATGTAGTACTAGTTAGGAAGAAGAATGGAGAAATCAGACTCTATGTTTACTTCAAGAACCTAAATTTAGCATCAAAAAAGGATAATTATCATTTTCCCCCCTAGATGAGGTAATTTATATGGTTAGTGGATCTAAGATGATGTCTTTTTTGGATAGACTCTTAGGCTACAATCAGGTGTTATTGGAAGCATAAGATAGAAAGAAGACTACTTTACCACTAAGTGGGTAACTTTTACACACAAAAGGATGAATTTTGGCCTAATAAATTCAAGGTCAACCTTCCAAAGGGAGATGAATTCACCTTTTATGGACTTTTTGGCAAATACATCATCATTTACATGGATTACTTGATGGTGTATTTAAAAGATATGATTAATCATGAAAATCATCTAAAAAGAGTATATGGTAGATGTAGAAGCTATGGAGTCTCCCTTAATCCTAACAAGATCATATTTGGAGTCACTTAAGGGAAATTATTAGGCCACTTCATCACTAAGGATGGTATTACCATCAATCCAAAATGAGTCCAAACCATTTCCAAGCTGACACCTCCCAACAATAAGAAAGAATTGAAGTCTTTCTTTGGTAAGATAAAATTTGTAAGGAAATTCATTTATGGATTTGAAGAGATTTTCAAACCATTAAATGTTATGCCAAAGAAATATGTCAACATAGAGTGGAAAACAAATACTAAGAAAGTTTTTCAATACTACCATTACTCAAGATCTAGTTCTGATCATCCTAGACTTCAATAAGGACTTCTACCTTTATTCATTTTCCTCAGAGCATATTATAGTAGTTATACTCACACAAAAGGTAGATGATAATGAACATATAATTTTGTTATTACATACAAATTTGAAGGATACATAGTTGAAATACTCAATGATAGACATAAATGTATGCACTTATCAATGTTGTTAAAAGGTTTAGGCATTATATTATGAGAAAAAATACATGCACCATCATTATAGACTTAGATGCCAAGTTCACACTTAGATAGAATAAGTTGGGAAAAAAAGAAGAAATTGGATGGCCAAGTTATAATATTTTGGTCTATAAATCATACCAACCAATATGGTGAGAGTCTAGGGAATCATCCAGATCATGAGTGAGATAGATCCATACATTTTTATTGAACTTATCAATGAGACTCAGGTAGTTGGTGGTGAATGGTATGTGTATACACATAATATTTTTAAGCTTTATCAATTACTGATGCTTTCTCTCTTGCAAGAACCTATCGAGTCTCAATCTCTCTAAGTGCATGTCTTAAATTATGCATTGGGAAATGGGTGAAAAGACCATTGGTGATTTGTAGGATTATTGTCCCCTATATCACCACTTTTTATCAATCTAACCTTCTCTTACACACTTAATCCTTTCACCCTCTTCTAACCATATATCAAGTTCATTATCCCTTACCTAAGTCCAAAACCCTTTTTGATAGTTTACATTACATTGTTAGCCCTATCGACCCTGTACTCAAATTGGTCAAACACATTAAGGGTCTAGGTTGGCCCCTAGCCAACCTAGACCAAGACCTAATTTTTTTTATCGATAATGATATAGATTTAATTTGTCTAACCCTATTGGATAAACTTTTATAAAGGTTGAGAGTTAGATTTAGCTATATATACACATCCATTTCCATCATTTAGAGATAAGATAAGTAGAAGAATATTATATTATGCATCTATTTATCCACCATTCTACTTAAGGATCATAGCTTAGGGTTTCAACACTTTCTTTGGAGATATGGATCTTATCTTGTGGAGAAGTATTTTTTATGTATAGATAAGTTGTGTATCCTAGAGCTAAATTATCCTTATTATCCTTATATACCACAACAACCTCTTATGAATCACCTTGGCCAAGGGAAAGATTGAGGCTCAATAGGTTTGTCCTCAAAGGTAAGTATATTTGAATTTGTTCTTCCTTAGTAAGAGTAGATAGATTTGCATTTTTACTTCATTCCCATGCATTAGAATTTCTATACATTGAGTGAGTATAGATCTTCTATGCATGTTTATTTTTTATGTTTATTACCCCCACTTTGTGTTATAAGCTTTGGTGAGAACTAGATTAGACTTTATTTGTCATTTACTTTTGTGAATATGAAAACATAAGACCTAGCTAGGGTTATTGCATAATGTTTCTTGAATAGAGGCTTCTTTAACCCTCTCTAGTGATGTTATTATGGTAAGAGATCCCTTGGTTAGGTCTAATGGATCCATCTCGGTCATGACCCTAAATATATCATATATCAAAAATTAGAAGTGTAAGTAGGATTTATCTTCTCTAAGCTAAGATTGATTAATAGATCAGTTACATTTCCCTTTGCATATATTATGGTGAACCCAATGTGAATCAAACCCTTGTAACTTTTATTTCATGCTCTCATTTTGTCATCATATTATATTTTTCTATTTTTTAAGTATTGTATCAAACCTATTGGTATAGTTCTAATAGTTTGTGCAAGTTTAACACACAATCACTCTAAAACAAATATGTTATATTTGTGTAGGGCTTCCCCAAATACAAGTCACTAGATCAGTCATTTTAGCATAGTATTATTTTTAGTTCTATATTTGCATACATAGTCAAATCAATCAACTTTATTTGCAATTTATTCTTTTAGCATATAGGTCTACAAACATAGCCAAACTAGTCAACCCTATTCACAACTTCTTTTTTAGCATATACATATCTCTTTCAACCTAAACATCTTGAAACCATCCTTAGATTGATTTTTAGTTCCTTATTATAGCCAAATCCTTATCACATTAAAATTAAATTTCATTATAACTTAATAACACTTGAGATGACCAATTAGTTAGCATTTACTTTCAAGTTGTTGCTTGCTCTTTAATAATTTTATATTGTATTATAAAACTTGTATTGACCAGTGTTGGTGCAAGGTTTCTATTGTGTGTTCTAATTAAATCAGTCACATTGATCTAATTATTTATGTGCTTAATTTCATTTTTATTATATTCTATATTGAAAAACCTTTCTCTATTTCAAAACACTATCATTTTGGTTGATACAGTCTCTTACATTTTGTTTAGTCTATATGCCTATAGTACACAGTCAACCTATTTGGTTGTGTCTCCTTATCTTCTTGTTCAATCCCCAGTCTAAGCAGTACACAGTCGACCTATATGTCTATGTCTTCTTTTTTCTTGGCATGTTCCCTGTTCAGTAGTATACAATCAACATGTATGATTGCATTCTCTTTTTCTCTTTATTATTTTCCTCATTTTATAAAATATAATCAACCAATTCAACTTCATATCCTATTTTCTAACTTTTATCTTTTCATCACCTCTTTATCCTCCTTTTCTCATCATAAACTTATTGTTTGAGGATAATATATAGTTGAATCCTACAAACATGATGAGCTTTACCAATCTTAATAGGTTCTCAAAAAAGTATCTTATGGCTTCCACTTTAGATGAAAGTAATGTGCATGTTTCCACTCATAATACTAATTATACGACACCTCATTGATCGTCAATTATAATTCTCTTTTCTCTTTATAAAATAATCCTAAATTATATTACACACTTCAAATTATCTTTTTCATTAATGAATTTACTCAACATAATTAAAGGACCCTTCAACTATTTTCAATTTAATGATAGGTGGTCAAGTAGAAGAACCTCTTTCACCCTCCCTTACATTCTCTCATGGATTTCAGGGTGACACCTTCTTTGTTTCTCTATCTCTCCCTTATATTTTGACTCTTCCCCACATCATGACCTCTTATTCTATTATCTATTCAAACCCCATGACAAGTATCTCCACTAACATAGTAGTTCAACATCTTGTGGGCCTTTTCCAAGACCCCTCTTCCTCAATCGAGCCACTAGTGCATCATTTTCTACCAATGTCAATCATGATACTAGTGCTTCCTTTTCTTCCAATGCTAATCATTCCACTAGTGCATATTTTTTTACACATGTTAATCATTCTACTAGTGCTTAATTTTTTACCAATGCTTCTCACACCACTAGTGTTGTGCATGCCACTACTCATAGTACAACCTAAGCCACTAATATCAATACCAATGCTTTACAAGCCATGTAAACTAGTCAAAATACTACTCAAACCCATCAAATCTTATTATAAAATCTCAATAAAATGAAAACTTTTCAAACCAATAATTCCAATCAAATGATGTAAATGTAATATCATCTCATTCACCTTCAAAATCAACCTCAACATGTTTCATGGGGAGTGAAAAATCCAAATGCCCCCAACCCCCCTTAGTGATTCCCATGGTAACCTCATTCCTAAATCACCCCTCATTAATAAATAATAAAACATATACAAAATGAACCTGTTATACCTCAAATTGCTAATATCAACATAGGAGGTATTTCACCTACCATTAGTTATAATGGGTCCATTGATCCCACCTTACATTTAAAAACATTTAGCAATTTCTATAAAGCTTGGGTCAAACTTAATACTTTTGTTGCTACCAAAATATTAGCTAAAAAAATCTTTAGATATGCTTTAGATTTATATAATCAAATAAAATCCCACTCTATCATCAACTTGGAAGATCTAGTTAACTCCCTAGTACAAGATTTTCAAACTAGTAATCTCCCTAAGAAAACTTTAGCTCACTTCATTAATTGTAAGCAACTTGAAACTAAAACATCTTAAGATTTCATCAAAAAATGGAAGAAATTATATAATAAGTGTGAGCATAACATGTAATATGATAATCTTCTTCATTTATTCACTATTTATCTCTACCCTAAGTTGTAATATCGAGTTAGGAATTTCTCTCTAAGAACTTTAGAAGAAGCCCTTAACCAAGCTAAATGCCAATATTTTCTCATGTATCTATATGAACCATCCCAACCTTCTATGGTCACTCACATGCTCATTAAAATAATAATCATTATACTAATATAAATGGCATCACTGATATATATGACACCATTCACAATATTCAATTCATCACTCTAAACAACATTTTGGAACATGTTCCACCTCCAAACAACACCTCTAACCCTATATTTTCCCAAATAAACATAATCCATATTCATAAACCATTATGTTTATAAAAGACTCAAAAGTGTCTTCCAAGGCCTTTACCATGAGATCTTTACCCCACTCATTTTATCAAATCATGGTATGATCTGAATAAATTTTGTTGGTTTCATGCAGTTAGGGTCACACTCACTAGAATTGTAGACAATTATGTAATCTAGATATATATTTTATTTTTGGCCTAAATTTTGATCATGACTGACTCATTTACAAGTGCCAACAAGCATATGATATAGCCTTTAAAATTCATGAAACATAAAACAAAAATCAAGCTCTAAACCAAGCTAATGTTAATCTTGCCATATATAAAAATCATCCTTCTATCTTCAAGATAGAAATGACAAGCCTACTCTTAATAATAATGTTGAATGTTTTATAGACAAAACTTTTGAAGAAAATATGGTAAATATGATTAACATGTGAAGGGTATTCACTTTAATTTATTCTAATCCAACACACATGCACCAAATCTCCCAAACATTCTACATCAATCAAGACTCTTCCTCATATCATCTAAAAGATTTGGAGAAAGAAGACCTTATATCTTTCTAAGAAGCACTTCTAAAATCTCAACTAGATAATACCTCTCATACTATCTATATCATTCCTACAACATCTACACCTATCAATAACGTTCCCCAACCTACCAATAGTATTTCTTCACCTCAATCATAATAAATACCTAAATCAACTATCCCATCATCTAAAGATAATCAACTTATTTATCCTCCAACTAAACAAAATAAGTCTTATCAACACAAGTTTGAATGCACTTCCAATCTTCCTTCTTATGAGCTCTTACAACATTATGTGCCTCTATATAGTATTCCCCCCATGGATTCTGATGAATGGGACCCCATCATGAAACTTTCTCATCTCTAATCTCAAATACCATTTATTAAACTCATGTAAACTTTTCCCCATCATCATAACCATCTGATGCAATTATTATTTAAAATGCACTTCCCTTATCCTCCCCTATTAGGATGTGAAGCTACTTTAATTGGGTCTAAATATAGTATCTTAAAACAATGTGAAGATATGTCCATCCACATTAATGATACAATAGACACTTCTCTTTCCCTTAAATTTTCTATCGCTTCCATGATTTTAGATGAGATTTTGATTCATGTGGATGATCCTCCATTATTTATTAATGTCCAAATTGGTGATATCCAAGTTAAGCATGCTTTTATTGATGAGGTTTTAGGTGCTTATGTTTCCTCCCTCAAATTCATTTAAACTATTGGATATTTTGAGTGCAATCTTAAGTTCACATGTAGTACATGTCAAGGTTATGACAGAAGGAAAATGTCTCCTTTAGTTTTTGTGTGGATTCCTATTATTGTCCCTCTTATCACCATTCAAGTAAAATTTTTGATATTTAACTTTCCCCTTTCCTATAGCATCTTGTTTGGTAGACCTTGGACTCATCACATGAGGGTTGTCATGTCATCGACCTACTAATGTCTCAAATTTTGCCATAATGGTGTTATCTACAAGATTGAATGAGACACTGACTTTTATAATTTTGAATAATTTAAATAACATAGTGTCTTTAAAATTCTAGCCCTTTAACCCTTACCTAGTATCCCATTTAGGGAATCTCAACATTTTAATTATCCTGCCAATTCTAATCGAGGTTATAATGGTCATCCTGAACTCATAGTGAACATTCCACCTAACCTCATTAATTTTGATGATGATGAGTCAAATGAGATTATCCTTAAGACCAAAACTTTATAAAGCTACCCTTATCTCATCACCCAACTTAAACAATCCTTTAAACTATGTTCATGTTAGCACATTATTGATGATATCCCCATGTTCTTAACCAAGACTCAACATTCCATTAATCATGCAATTTTTAAAGAAAATATCATACCTGCTTACACCATTGACCTTCATACACCTAATTATGATGATTTTTATATTTTATATCATCTATTTCTTTGAGGACTTATCTAAGCTAGAGATGTCGAGATTGTTTAATATCATACTTGTTTATTTCAGTCTTTCTATTCATCATATTGTGTTCCTTATTTTATAGTGCTTAATTCTAGTATTATTATTTTTTTTTTAGGGTAGAGATGGAGTGATCACATGGTACACCTCCATTTTTAATAAAGTATCTTAAGATCATGCTCATGGATCATGTTATGACTGGTCCTTATCATTTTTCTAGATACCAATATCCTTATAGTTTACTTACTTTAGAGATGCTAGCTACTCCTTATAAGCCCTCTGTGCATCCTAATTCACCCTCAATTGAACCTAGTTTGGTTCCTACTACTCTACCTTTAGTTGAGCCTCATACTATATCTAGTTATATTTTTCCTTTAGATGAGCCCAGCCTAGTCTCTACACTAGAAGGCCTCTTTCCTCTACTATAGCTTGATCCCTTTCCCACCCAATGGGTCGATCAACCTTACTATGATATTCAAAAAGTTTATAGTCATCAGACCAAAGATTTCTAGTTATATTAGCCTTTCCCAGCTTTCACTTCTACCTCTTCTATTAGTCGACCCATAAAATATACTAACAAGTATATATGCTACTTCTATGGCATAGATAATCATTCTTCCACCCATTATCAAAAGATTTGATAATATATTGACACATTATATCTTACCCTTCCCCAACCCAAAGACAAGGCTATACCTCCTCTCAAATTAGTAACTGAGTATATCCTAAAATATGGGGAGGTATATTATTTTTGGCACTAGTGTAGTACCCATCATATTAATCATTATCACATTCATCAGAAGCACCTTCATGATTAACTTATGACCATTCTTGCACCCATTATTCCTCCTCGTACAAGTCACCTATGTAATAATTATCCTCCTTCTTCCCCTATGGTTCCTTCTTCCCATATGTCTTATTCCCCACCTATGTCTTCTTCTCCACCAATGGTGCCACCTTGTTGTTTTATAGATACCATTCCTATTCTGGCATCTATTCCCCTCCTTGGGTATTCTACACAAGAGAACCCTCATGATCATGATCTTTCATATATGCTACATTTTATGTTAAGGATATTTAGTGAGAGGTATTTTCATATATTTTCATGAGGATAGATGAGACTTTGGTTACCATTAGGATCCAACTCCATGGAGATATATTAGATGTCAAGGATAATATTTGAGGACACATTTATCAATATTTATGAACATAGTATGGTGTTCTCTCACTTTATTCTTCATTATGATTTTGTAATGGACTTGTGATCTACTTTTATATATCTTATATCATTTGAATATGTGTCAAATTTGGTTTCACTTATCTATTCCATATGGATCTTTATACTATGAATTTTTTGTTGTATATGGTTTCATTTCTTTTCGTCTTCTCTTATGACATCTTTTAGTTCTTTCCATGATTTCACAATTATATTTATGATTTCATTTATTTTCATGGATGTCTTTGTATTTCCTCATTATTTTTTGCTACCTTATCTTAAAAACATGGATAATTATCATTGTCACTTAGTTATACAAACTTTTCTCCCCTTAGTAATCCTTCTTTACCATGCGATCAGTTAGCAAACAAGACATCTCATTATAATCATATCTTATTGAAATACTTTAGATCTCCATTTGTTTCCTTACCTCATTTCACATACTAAGTATACATATGGTTGAAACTTGAGATAACATACTAGTTCATAGGTAAGATTAAGTGTTTATTTAGTCATGTCATTGGATACTTAGCTCACTTTAACCAAAGTCTTAATCTCATTAATATGTATCACTTCTATCACTCATGTTAGTTATTCCAAATCCGTATGGTATCAGAATCATAAAATCTATAAAATTTAAAATTTAATTTATTTAAACAAAAGGTAATGATATAAAATGGAACATACAAATTTCAAAATTCAAAGCACACTAAAATGTGTTATTCATATCACATATTATTTTTATAATCAAAGCTTAAACTTTATAGTTGGCCTCATGATAGAGTCGAGGTCCATTGGGGTGTAGTAGGCCATTATATTGGAAAAGGAGAATTAAAAAATATTCTAGTGCTACCTACTTTCTCACACAAGTACATAATATTCATAATAGACTGATGACTTTGTACGAAGTCTTGAGGAATGGGGAACATGTTATGGGAAGTTAGGTCCATTTTAATTTTCTTGTTCATATAACCAACATGAGTTGATCTTAGTATCTCACTTATTTTCCTATACATCATTATGATTATTATGAATAGGTATCCTTTATATTTTGATGGTCACTAGACTCGTAGTGTATTTTCTATCTATCTAGTGTCCCTCATGTTTCCTAAGGTCTTTCATAGACACATATGTCATGATTTTTACATTACCTCATTTATTTACAACATTCATAATATTTCTCCTTGAGAAATATTATTTTGTTAACTAATCATTCCCATTAGGGGTTTCCATTTGTGAGTTGCAATGTAAGACCATGGATAGGACTAGGCCTTCCTCACAAATTACCTCATTAAAAACATTCTTTTAAAATCATTGTCACCATTGTTTTCACCTCAATTATGTTCCCTTTTTGAGTTTTAGTGTAAGACCATGGATAGGACCAAGCCCTCCTCATAAAATATTCTAATACCCAAGTCACAATGAAATTACATGTTTCAAATTTGAGATAAGTAGTGTTTGATTATGAGTTACACATCATTGACATGCTTCCCAACTTGATTTAGTATGTTTTATGCTTACTTCATTAATTTTTCACTTTTATCTTCTGATTTTAAATCACACATATGGTTACAACCATTTTATTAAATTTTTCATACTTCCCATCTTAAATTAGTGTGATTAATTTAATTTCATTTTCAATTTTGTATTTCTCTTTATACTTCCCAACATGATTTAGTATGATTGATTAACTTAATTATTTTATTTTTATCCCATTGGTTTTTCATGTGCCTTCCATTTTATTACAAAAAATTCATAATTTTCAATGTGAAATATGTAGAGAGGATTATAAAGAAAGAAAGTCAAACATTAGTCCAAAAATAATGAAAAATGCATAAAGAACTAACTAAGCCTATCTAATCCTATGGGAATTACAAAGGATAGCAAGAAATAAACATCATATTACCTTCCCAAATGGATTCACCATATCGATGTGGCTCAAAATAATTTTTTTCCTTGATCAAGCATCCTTGTCTTTGTCAACAAAGGTGGCAAACTCCTCCAATGTCTCAAGAACACTCCATAAAACCTAGTCTCATGATTCCAAATCACTAAACTAGCCTATCAATGAAGCTTGAAAACAAAATCAATGATCAAATGTAAAGGATTATGGAAATAATTTAACATTATAACTTTGAAATATTCAAGCTTAAAATTCATGTCCATGGTCTCTCTATTTATAGATTTTTGAGATTGGTCAGGATCAAACATGACCATCCATCTCAAGATTTAAATGTGTGGCCATGGATAATCCTAATATTTGGAATTAAACTCATAAATATCCTCATGATAAATAAGGATTAAAGAGGCATGGGAGGAATTAACTAGGCATGGTCGACCCATAATCTTGATATTTTATGCATTATGGCTTGATGGATGCCACCCCATAGATGATGTCACTAGGTGATGCAAATTTTCAAAATCAATTTCCAATAATGAGAAATTCAAAAAGATCTATGGAATTCTTACTTAAGCTCTTAAATTGGATTAATTATCTTAAGTAATCTTTATCAAGTTTAGTGCAATTCTTTGGAAATTGGTGCATAATTAATCAAAATGGTGAGAAAGTCATATTACTGGGTTGTAGTCTAACTACAAAAGAACTAGAAGGTGATGTTAGATGAGTTAGAGCTATATTCCAATTTAGGATGTTTCTAGCACCAAATAACAAAGGTATGTGATGTGTACCAATGAATTAGAAGAATAGAGTGATCCAAAGCATTAAATAGAAAAATTATCATTTTGACTTGAAATGATCTGATCAAAGTTAGTTAGCCCATAAAATGAATTACCCTATTTATCTTGGAAATATTGTCATTGATGTCAAAGGTCTAGCATTTTTAGTTATAAAGGCCCCATTGCATTTAATGTTATTTGTAATAGATATATCTTGGCTAATGTGAGTTAATATTTATTTAATATTAATGAATATATTTTTAGTTGCATATGAGACAAAATAAGGGCCCATGGAGAAGTCAAAGATCCATGGGGTAAAGACAAAAGAAGGATGGGATGCATTTTCCCATGAAGAGTCATCCTGGGGAATTCCAAGAGTCACCAAGTGAAGACAAAAGAGGAAGGGTGCAATTTCTCATGAAGGGACACTTTGAGGAATACAAAAAGTCACCAAGATAAGGATAAAAGAGGGAAGGACATTTTTGCTCATGAAGGGTCACCACATGACTTTTCAAAGGCAAGGATATGAAGGGTCATACAAGTTTGCCACCATTTTCCATGAGGATTGAAGTGTTACAAAGGGGGAAGGCCAAAGGTCATTTAGAAAGCTATAAATAAAGGCTTGAGAAGCCATTTGTACTATGAGAGATAGAGGTTGAATTGATATTGTAATATCTAGCTTAGAAGAGCATTTGAGAGAGAAGAATATGATCTGTAATTGTTATATCTAGCTTAGAAGAGCAAAGGTGAGAGAGAGGAAAGAGATGTTGTAATGAACTATCATTTTTTGAGATAGAAACATTGAGAGATAGTTGTGTGGTATACATAAAGGGGTTGGTGCTCTTGTGGGTTGGTGCTCATGAATTATTGTTGGGTTAGTGCTCAACAAAGGGGTTGGTGCTCTTATGGGTTGGTGCTCATGAATTGTTGTTGGGTTGGTGCTTGGCAAAGGGGTTGGTGCTCCTATGGGTTGGTGCTCATGAATAGTTGTTGGGTTGGTGCTTGGTAAAGGGGTTGGTGCTCCTATGGGTTGGTGCTCACAAATTGTTGCTAGGTTGGTGCCTGATAAAGGGGTTGGTGCTCATGAATTGTTGCTAGGTTGGTGCTCAATAAAGGGGTTGGTGCTCTTGTGGGTTGGTGCTCATGAATAGTTGCTAGGTTGGTGCTTGACAAAGGGGTTAGTGCTCTTATGGGTTGGTGCTCACAAATTGTTACTAGGTTGGTGCTCAACAAAGGGGTTGGTGCTCTTGTGGGTTGTTGCTCATGAATATTTGTTGAGTTGGTGCTCAACAAAGGGGTTGGTGCTCCTGCAAGTTGGTGCTTGCAAATATTGTTTGGGTTGGTGCTCATTCATATACTTGAGATTGTTCTCTATGGTTTTTCCCACATTGGGTTTCCAAATTATATCTAGTGTCTCTCTCTTGTGTGGTGTTTATTGTTTTAGTTTTATTACATATCTTGAATTTTTGATTAAGTGGAATTTAATTAAGGGAAAGTTTTATAAGATATATGATATACTGATTCACCCCCCTCTCAATATATCCCGTGCTTAACAATTTAGGGATACTTTGACCCAAATTAGCACTTATAAGTGGAAAGTTTAAACCATTTAGGGAATTTTATGTATTTTGACCTAAAATGTGCATTTGAGTGCAATTTGAGTAAGATTGACAATTTTAACACAAATGGTGTTAGGAATTGGATGTCTACATTTTTCCCCTATTTGAGAAGGTGTAGTGAGACATTTAGGTGAGAAAACATCTTTTCAAAGAAAAGAGTTGTCAATAATAAATTTGAAAATACCCATTATGCCCCCTCAAGAGGACATACTAAGATGGAAGAAAATGATGAACTCTCAAGAAAAGAGAGAAAGTGAGAGATTAACCCATGGAATAGATCACATCCAAATGAGTTAATTCTTGTACATGTGATAAAAATCAATGATAAAAATATAATTAGAGGTATAATATGCCCTAGAGATAGGGGAGTGGGAAAGATACAATCCATAAATGTAAGGGACACACTTTAAATGTATCTAATTTGAGAGTTCAAGTTGCATGCTTACAACATAGATCAATCTTGAGACAAGTTTCAAACTAAAATATTGCCATCATGGGCTTTAATGTTGAGATCTTGGAATTAAATGAAAAGAGATAACATTCTATTTTATTAAGGTAAGCACCACTATAATGGGGTCTCCAAAGAAAATATAATAAGTACTCTAGTAGAGCAGATTTGATCATGATAAAATAGTTTTGCCCAAGTAGGGAAAATCTTGATCATTGATAAATAATAAATAATGATTTCCCTTGTAGATCTGATTTGATTTAGATATGGTTAAAATTTTGGGACCCATCATGGGTAATTTGCAAGAAAAAATAGTGCAAGGATATAACTAAAAAGATAGGTCAAAGTGAGTGGGTGTAAACATACATGCAATGGTGAATGGTTTAGAAAGCCATATAAAACCAAGCATATGAGAATGCACAAATTGATGAGAGAGATGAAAATAATAATGGAGATAGTTGAACTGACCTCAATATAAATTGAGCATTGCCTACATAGTTCCTTGGATTCATGTTCCAACATGAACTTCAAGCCAATGTAGTTCACCCAAGTTTGGGAGAGAATAGAATGAGGAATGATGAAAAATGACCAAGAATCGATTATACTCATAATTTATGTAAAGATATACACATTTAATCATAGACAAAGAAGCCTAAAATTTATGTTACCTAGAATCCTAATTCCATATCACGAGCCTAGGTTTTGCAAAGTGTTCTTGAGAATCATTCATCAGAACTAATATTGATGTTAAGACATTGACACCTAAGCATAAAGCGTCTATTATAGCAAAATAAATTAGGCATCATAAGTATGAATAACTTAGAATGACATAATATTCCAATTTCATTGATCCAGTTCAAATGTGAATACCTATAACTAAAGGTAATGGTAAAACAATTACCAAAACCAGATTTATAGTGATTTACATTTTTTTTTTAAAATAAAGACAAAGAAAAGGATAAACATAAATGAACCTAGCTTGAAATCAAGATATGATCTATCAAGACTTAATTAGGAACAAAAATGTTTAAAAATAAAAGGCAAGAACATCTTAAAGACATGATACCAAGATATAAACAATCTAGATCATGTGGACCATCAAGATGTACTTGGAAAAAATAAAACAAAGAAGCAAGACCAAATAGGAAAATAAAATACTAGACAACAAACAATAATCAAATAAACACACAAAAAAAATTTGAGTTTTTGAGTGGTTTAATGAATGTTTTTGGAATTTTATAAGTATCTCAACTTGATTAAGGATTAAGAGATACAGAATGATCTAGCTCATGAAACAGTGAAACTGCACCAACTTAAAATGTTTGCAATACAATGAGAGCATATGATAAGAGGGACTGATTTGACCTTGACATGAATTGATCATGGATTTTATAACCCCAAAATAATCAAAAGTCATAGTAATTCCATCTACACAAAAGGTGATGAAAAACTGATCAAGTCACAACAAGTTCACAAACAAAGGTGAACGATAAGACAAATGATAATAGTATTGACCAGATGATGCAGTAATGCATGAAAAAAGGCATTGTACCTAATTTTCCCATAGGTGGTTATAATTAGTAAATAATGTCATAATATTAATTTTCCAAAAGGTGGTTATAATCATGGGTACCTAAATAATACTAATTTTCCCATAGGTAGTTATAATTAGCGATACCAAATAAGATTATAGATTAAATATAACTTGCCATATCAAATGTCACACTATGTTCATAGACTATCCTTCAACACTAAAGTCAAAAACTATTGAAACTAGATCAGAATCCCCTTGCGAAAGGTGTAGGATGCACCAAAGGAACCAAGATCAAAATGTGATAAATAGGATGATTAAAAACAATCCTTGGTCAATATTAAAGAAATGGTATAATAAAAATGGTATAATGAAATGATCAAAAGAAAATTAGATATAGTGGCAACAAAGATTCCCCTAAGCAATGACTAGGTCATATTACTCATAAAATAGTGAGAACATTGGCTTAGGTTTCACGTAAAATTATGAGAGTGTTCAAACTTAACAATTGATCACAAAATGGTGAGATCATAGGAAAGGGGTGACTGAGTTGACCTCAATAAAAATTGAGCATTACCTATATAGTCCTGAAATACCTCAAGTCAATGTAGTTCAAATGGTATGGTTCATGGATCTCAATGGTATAATAATGCCTAAAATGGTGTATAGGGTTGTCCCTAAGAGACAAAGTATGGTAATGGAAAATAGGTGAATGGTAGATGAAAAATGGTTTTATTGCTCTTACTGACAGGGAGATGCACATCCTAGTCAATATGTGAGACAAAAAAAATGATCAACTATATAAGTTGTTATCCAACACCCTTTTAGAACAATTTCTCTATTAATAACTTGTTGTTGATCTAGATCTCAATTATGTGTTTGTGATCTTCATAGATCACTAATTCTACTTCTTTCAAATGTTGAGACAAGATATCCTCATAACCTCGATAAAGGAAAGTGTTGCTAGTGATGGTAAATAATGGTAGGATAAATCAGATAAGTGGGTAATAAATAGGTGGGTGATAATGGAATGTATAATGAATGGGAAATAAATGGAGATCAAGAATTTTAGTCACACATAATTTTTTTGATGCCAAATTTGACATAATTTTGGTTGTGGTAGGGTTGAAGACCTCTGAAGATGATATTGATAGGATCATCAAATTGTTCTATTGCTTGATCTTGAGAGTAGCTACCATCTAATTATGTTATAGATTGGAAGTTATTTTGATCTGATTTTTGATATTATCTTTAGTAAATAATGAATAAATTTTGTGCTCAACTATTGGTACCTTGATGAGGTTTTCACCAATAAATTTGTTCTAATCATCCCATAGTGCCTTTGAGAAGGTTTCACAAAGAGATGTTAACATTTGACTTTGATTATCTTCTAGTGCCTTTAAAAAGGTGTCACTAAAAGATGATGATTTTGATCTTTTCTTATCCCCTAAAACCTCTAAAAAGGTTTCACTAGGAGACTATTCTTATTTTGAATGAATGTGGTCTTTTTCCCCCTGATATTCTATAAATGATATATCACCATGGATGCAATTTAACAAAGTGTGATTCTGTCAATCTTGATTGATACTTATGGGAGGTGGAATCTCAATATAATGGCTATGTTGGGTGGTAATAATGGGATGGTGAAAGGCATCACAATCCTCATAGAATATACTAGGAGAAATTATGTTGATGTTAAAGTAATCATCCCCCAAAATCATAGAAGGATCATAAATATATTCAAATTGATCTGCAAGGCAATTGTAACCAATGCTATAACAACCAATACTATAATCTATTTTTTACTTTGATTTTGAAGCAAGGGACTCTGAATCTAATGTCACAACTAATGTTTATTTTGTTTTTGATGCTAAATCCAATGTTGGTTCAAAAATGGAACCTGAATCTAATATTGATGCTTCATCTGATATGGTTGTTTTCATAATGTTTTGTTGAATGCTGAATTTTTGACAAGTAATGGCTTGTGATGGCATAATGGGCTCAATAAAAATTGATTCATCTTGGAAGGGTTCAACATAGACTGACTCATCTAAGTGAAGCCCCTCAAAAAGAGGGAACTACTCAAGGGATGTCTTTAAAAAATCATGTTTGTCAAAATGATACTTCTCAATGAGTGGGAAAAGATCAAGAAATAACTCTACCTAGACTGGCTTGTCAAGGAGATGAGAATCTTATAAAATAGGTAACTTATCATAGTTTTTCTTGTCACAAATGGGTGTTTCAAAAATAACATGTTGGTTTTAGTTCACCATTGGTTTCAAAAGATCAATTTTGAACACATTTTGATCCTCATAAGATGGCTTTTAAAGAGGTAATGGTTTTTGTTTAGGCTCAAATATTGGCACATAATTTATAAAGTGGGGAACATTTGATTTAGTGACAACAATGGATTGTGGTTCAATAATGAACTCTCCAAAGATTAGACTATTGAATAAGGGATCAAAAATAATTGGTTCATCAAATGGAGGTTTTTTAAGAATAGGTTCATCAAAAACTAGTGATGGGCCAAGAATGGTAACAACTAGATGCTTCTTAGTTTGGTTGCTTATGCAAACCAAAGGAGGAGGTCCTAAAATGGTAATTATTGGACACTTCTTAGTTTGGTTGCTTATGAAAACCAAAGGAGGAAATCCTAAAATGGTGATGACTAGACGTTGTGGAGTTTAATTACTTACACAAGCTAAAGCATCCAAGTCTTCTTGATAACCCCAATCATTCTAATCAAGATTTAGATCATAAGTTGGATATTGACTTTGTTCCCATGACTAATTTTTGTGAAGTGGATATAAATCTAAATCACAAACCATATTGTCACCATAGGGGTCTTGACTAAAGTCATAAAAGTCATTTTGTGCAACCATTCTATCATAAGTTGGATTATCCCTAACCACACCATAAGTTTAGCTAGACATATCTGCATTTAATGAAGAAATCTCCAAAACTAGAAAGACTTAAAGTTCTACAAACTCTAAAAAGTAATGTTTAAAAGACAAAATTTTCAACCTTGGTTGAAAGGGTGAAACTGCAACTCAAAAGTAGTTTGTGCCAAGATTTGGCATAAAAAAACCTAACATCAAATGTCTAACATCAAAGGTTTTTGAAGAAAGGCTATGTTTTCCCAAACAAAGTCACAAAAAATGATGAGGCTAGGCACTCAAATAGATAAACAATCAATAGTGTTCAAAATTGGGTAATCATTTAACCAAAGTTATGTAACACAAAATAAAAATATCTATGTACCAACCCATGAATTGAGGTCTAAACAAAAATCAATCAATGTTTGGATCTAAACTTGACAAGGTTAATTTAAAATGCAATGTTGAAGACTAGGATTGGACCAAACAATCTAGACAAGATTGGACAACATAACGATGCATAAACAAGGTTCAAATGGTATACATGACATGGTTTAAAATAGATGGTTTTTGATACAATGGTAAACAAGTTCTTGAAATAAATTGAGCAGCCTAATGGCTTAAGCATGCTCGAATGATGTGGTCAATTGTTATGTTTCAAAATAATCAAAGGCAAAAAATATTTGACATGATTTTTGTAGCATAATGCTACCCTTCTTAACTCAAATACATGATTTTGATATGGATTATGAACAAATAAACAAGTTTTAGTCTCAAAGCATACCACGCAAATAATGACCAAAATACACTAAGTATAATCATCCAAATCCTATCAAGGGTATGGTAATATGGGGTTGACTAAACTAGGAAGCTTTCAAACATTTCTATAGACATCCAATTCCTAACACCATTTGTGTTGAAATTGTCAATCTTACTTGAATTACACTCAAATGTATATTTTAGGTCAAAATCCATAAAATGCCCTAAATGGTTTGAGCTTGTTACTTACAAGTGCCAATTTAGGTCAAAGTATCCCTAAATAGGGCAATGCAATTTATGGTCCAACTAACTTTGATCAATTCATTTTGAGTCAAAATGATGATTTCACCTTTCGTGCTCTGAATCACTCTTTTCTTCTAATTCATTAATACACATCACATACCTTTGATATTTGGTGTTGGTAACATCCTAAATGGGAATATAGATCTCATGCATCTAACATCACCTTACATCTCCTCTCTAGTCAAATTATGACCTAGTAATATGACTTTCTGACCATTTTGATTAATTGAGGGACAATTTTCAAATAAATGCACAAAATGTTGATTAACCTTGTTTAAGGATAATTAATCCAAATCAAGAGCTTAAGTGGATTTTCCATGAGAGTTGTTGAATATTTATTTTTAAAAATGGATTCTTATTAATTACATCATTAGGTGACATCATTTCTTGGGAAGACATCCCTAGGCCATAAATGCCATAAATATCAGGATTATGGGTCACCCATACCTAGTTAATACCTCTAATGCCTCTTTAATGCCCCTTCTTCCAAGGTCATGATGAAGATAATTATGGATTTAATTCCAAATATTAATATTATCCATGGCCACACATCTCAATCTTGAGATAGACAGTCACGGTTGATCCTGACCAATCTCAAAAATTTAAATAGAGAGGCCATAGACATGAATTTTAAGCTTGAATATTGAAAAGTTATAATATTAAATTTTTTCCACAATACTTTGAATTTGATCATTGATTTTTTTTTGAAATCTTCATTGATGGGCTAGTTTAGTGATTTGGAATCATGAGCCTAGGTTTTATGGAGTGTTCTTGAGACATTAGAGGAGTTTGCCACCTTTGTTGACAAAGACAAGGATGTTTGATCAAGGGAGAACATGTTTTTGAGCCACATGGGTATGGTGAATCCATTTTGGAAGGTAATATAGTGTTTATTTCTTTCATTTGTTTCTTTATATCCTTTTTAATTCCCATAAGAATAGATAGGCTTACTTAGTTTTTTATGCATGTTTCATTATTTATGGACTAATGCTTGACTAAATTTATTTGTAATCCTCTCTACATCTTGGCATGCTTGGTGGGACAAGATGCATCTCACACCTAAAGAATATCACTTTAAAACTCTAAAATATCTATTTGGACCCTTAAAACTTGTGCAAATTAATTTTCTAACTTTATTTTGCCATTTTTGTTTGCCACAGTTTTACATAGTAACCGATGTTAGTAAGTAATACCAACATTGGTTACCTAGCTTAACCGACATCGGTTAGTAAAATTGACATCGATTAGATCTCAGTTATCCAAAGTACCTATCATCAATTGTAATAACCAACATCAATCACTATTTTTTTCTTAAAACATAGACCTGAGAGTTATTTTTCCAAAGTTCGTTATTTCAAGCTAGAAAGAGATTCAAAGCTAAAGGACATAATAACATTTTTGTGATAGGACCAAGCTTGAAATTTGATAAAAACATTATTAAACCACCTTTTTCATGCTTAAAAATTAGTTAAGAACTTTTGTTCAGTGTTTATCAAAGAATTTACATGTTTTGGTGAATGTTTTCAAAGTTTGCAACTAAGACCAAGGGGTCAAATGAACACCACCAAATATTTCATTTGAGCTTAAAATTGAACACACTCATCAATTCTTATTTACAATAGTTGTTTACTTAGGTTTTGTTTGGAAAAAATGGGAATGTTGCATGTATGCTCTTCTATTTGTCCCCTTTAGGGAACCCTTCGAATCAAAATCACCATTCCTATTACAAATATCCTAGTCCAAGGCTTAAAAAGAATGTCACCTAAATCACTCCCCAAAAACTCACCAAAGTTTGAGTGATCTTGAAAATGACTCTAAAGTCTTTCTATTTTATGCTTTCTTTATTTTCATGCAAACTTGGCTTACGAGGGAGAGGTCATTACCTCCCATGAGTTATTTAGGGAAGTTTTGACCTAGGGTTTCACCTCCCAACATTGACTTCATTTGACTCCTTTAGAGTTGTACATGGGATGTATCTACATTTATACATCACACTACACTGAGCAAAGAGTAAGATGTAGTGGTTGTAAAAAGGACTAGACCTTTTTATAACTAGCCAATGCCATGGTCACCCAATTTCCATGTTTGTATTTTGCATCATTTGACGTGAAAGTTATTTTGCAATTGATTCCCCTCAAATGATTGAAACCTTTCTAGTTTAGTATACCCCATTTTGCCATACCTTGTCAATTTAGACTTCAAACATTTGTTTTTTGTCATTAGCTTACTTGGTCTTGATTTGTGTCTAAAATTGCTTGTTAACTCAATGAACTTAACCAAAACACATTGTCCTCAATCTTCTTTAGCAAGGGAGGCATTACGTTGTCCAAATGAAAAATTCATCTTTTCCTTGTTCAATTTTTTATCAAAATCTTTGTGTCATGTCATCCACTTTGGCACAATCATGCTACCTAATTGATTCTAGATCTCTTACCCAATTTGTTTAAATCCTTCACTTATAATAGACTTTTGAAATTGAATCTTTATAAGTTCTAAGGATTGGTGTGTCAAGGTGGGTTTGCCATTTATGCACTAAGCTTGTTTTAACTTGGGTTCAATTTTCCATTTGGATTGAAAGTCATTTATTAAGACTCAAAATCACATTATCATCTTGATGGACTCAATTCATGTTGTGTATCACTCATGCTTTGAGTCCTAGAACATATTTTATCCTAATAGAATCATGTGGTGATGTTATGCTACCTATTTGGTCCTAGCTTTATACTTAGTGATTCACGTATGTTTTTACATTTTGAGTTACTTAGTTCATTTTTTCTTCTTCCTAATCCAAAGATCTTTCCTCTAAACTTCTAGGGTCAACTTGTCAAAGTTGAAGCTAGCTTTTATGGTGTGGGTGTATTACAAAGATCTAGGCTTTGGTGTACGAGTTTTCACCTTGGATCTTTGAGTTACCTTACTCTATTCTAATCTATACGATTTCAACTTTACCAAAGGTTGAGTAAACTCATGAACCAAATATTTTAAATTGTGTGTGGTTTCAAACCACCCTCCCTTATAGTCTCATTGGTACCTTGGTTATTTGTTTAAAGAGAGAGCCAAAGCATACTTGTTTGGTTGCTAAACATTGGTCTAAAGATTAGTTAAACACAGAGTAGCTCTTTTTAGACATGACTCAAAGGTTCACTCATAGTGGGGCCTCTTATGGCCTTAGTTATGAATATGAGAAATTTGATTGTGGTCAATATAACCCCATTATTTTTGATAATATCCCCTCAATAATAGGATCTAAATATGATTACAATGGATATCAACCCCAAAAATAGAAAGATGAAGCCCTTCTTAGATTGATAGAATCAGGTGCTAGACTACCTTTTGATTTTCCTATAGAATAGTTGCATACCTTATTTAGAGAAGGATAAAAATGATGGAAAGAGAAAACTTTTGCATAAATGGACATACATTTTTCCTATAATAAAGGAAAGGAAATAAAAATAGAGTCAAAACCCACAAATTTAGATCTTCTAGCTAAGATCAAGATAATAAGTCAATGATATGCAGATCAACTTATCACAAACTTAACTAACTCTATAATTGCCACTTCAATTCACAATAATGCTTCAAAATAACAAGGAAATGTGGTTAAAATTACACAACAAATATTGGATGAGGACATTACCATAGTGGATCAAGGCAATCTAAATGAACAGTTAAAGCCACAAGAGACCTTACAAAGTGTTCCATTTGATACAGAACATACATTATTCAATCATCAAGAACTTCTTATTACTTTACAAACTCAGAAACCCAAACATTAAGTTCAAATTGAGGAAATCCCTCAAAACAATTTGGCTAGTTCTTTTCAACCAACCCAAAGATTGGTAAATAAACATAGAAATTTCCAAAATCAACAAAGTGCAAAACAACAAAATTTAGGGAATGTTTTACAATCCAAGAATAAATGGCCTATGTTCTCAACTCAAGTAACAAATCTGAACCAAATAATGGATTGAAAGGTATACCCTCCCTATAAATCCAGACAAAACTAGGGGCAGATTCCACCCTAATAGCAACAAAACCAGGGGCACATTCCATCCCAATAGCAATGAAACCAAGGGCATATTCCACCCCAGCAATAATGAAACCAGGGGTATAATCCACCCCAACATCATCTTATCCAATCCATAAATGCACCAAACATGCAAGAATGGAATTCTATGAAGGAAATTGTCCAAAGATTGGAGATGAATAATAGAGTCAAAAAGTACAAATTTGATGAGATATGCCCATATCCATTTAACTTATCTATTCTCTAAAACCCCTTTCCACCTCATTTTGAGGCACCCAAATTTGACAAATACAAAGGAAAAAGAGATCCACATGAGCACATATAGGCATTCTTCATCCTATGTTAAGAGGTTGTTTATAGTAGCAAATACTTACTATGACTATTTCTATAAAGTTTAGCGGGACAAGATCTTCATTGGCTACTTAAACTACCTAAGGGATCAGTTGTAGATTGGAATGACTTATCAAAAAAAATTGTTAACCATTTCTCATATAACATAGAACATGAATTGACAATTATTGACTTATGCAAAGCCATGTAACATGATGGTGAAAGTTTCATTGCATATCTACAAAGGTGGAGAGCATTATCAAGCCACTTTTAACACAATTTACCAGACAAATAGTTGGCTGATATTTTTTTCATAAAATTTACATCCTAAAGTTGCACATAATCTACGGTTAGCTTGTGTTAACTCATTGGAAGAAATTATTGAAAAAGGAGTGTAGATTGAGAAGGCTCTTATTGTTAAAGGCCTTGTTAAGATTTTTTCATAAGGTCAAGCATCTAATCAAACTAAATCATTGGCTTTTATAGCTATATAAGATAAACCTAAGGGCTTTAGCAAAAATAAAAACATGGTTAGAAATGGGGTGACAAAAACAAGACATGTACAAATGGTACAGGCTATGCCACCTCCAAATGTACAATTAACTCCCTCAAATCCACTACCTACTTTATAGAGACAACCTCCATGAAGGACATTTCATAACAATTTTAGAGTCTTTAGCAAGCTAGGAGAATTGGTTGAAACAGTGTTACAAAATTTAATTTTAGTTAATTTAATTATGTGGCCAGTATCAAGGTTATTTCCTTAATATCAATCAAAACCAGACTAGTATAAAGAGAACAAATGGTGTAACTTTCATCATGTTACTAGTCATGGTGCATATCATTGCATTCAATTGTGACATATTATTGAGGTCTTTATTAAAAGTGGTGAACTAGAAATTAATTTGGCCCCTAATTAGGACATAAATTAGGATATGGGAATCTATAAAGATCCCTTTCCTTGACATGATCCACCACCACCAAGAAATAATCAAAATGGTCACAATCAAGGACAGAGGTAGAATCAGAACCAATAACAAGGTCAAAATTATAATGATTATAATCAAGATCATAATGCCCACACTAATAATGTGGCTTATAATAATGTACCTTATGACTATAATAACATTATGGGATGTATTTATATAATCCACATTTCTACTATTACTATGTAGTTGTGTGGTCAATCTCATGTTCCTCACAACATAGGACCCATCATTATAGGGTTAGCACCCTCTCCCCTAGTAATACCATGTTAGGTTTGCATTATCATGTTGCTACTCCATTTACATGGGTTACTAATCTTGAACAACATTGCCTTTCTTATAAAGGCTCCTCATTGACCCAAAATTATCATAATACAATTAATCACCTGAGCCACCATCCAAGGCCTTTTGCCTCCCTCTTCTAATTATAATCACTCCTCATCACCTCTAGGTTGTGCAATCATAAATAAACACCCACAAGTTAACATTCAGGGCCCTTCACCCACTTCTTTCCATAAACCTAATGAGAACATTGTGTCAATGGTTCCAAAGCCAAATGTTATCCCAACAAAGGCTAAACTAGTTCAATCCACAATTCAAAGGCCTTATAGTCTAATAGATCAATTAGATAAAACCCCTACACAAATTTTCATATTAGAACTCTTGCAGACATATGATTTCCATAGAACCATCTTCAACAAACTTTTACAATAATCTATTATGCCTAATGATATAAACCTTGATCAGTTCTAGAACCTAGTTGGGTATTTGTCTTCATTTTGGCAAATCACATTTAATCAAAAAGACATGTCCACCCTCAACCCAAACCATAATAACCCACTATACATGAATATAATCATTGTGGATCACAATATCAAGTGGGTTATTATATATAATGGTTTAGGTATAAACATCATATCTCTTAAATTGGTGCAACGATTGAGTTACATGTATAAAGACATTCAGCTAGAAACTATTACAATCAAGGCTTATGACAACACTAAGAGGGAGTCATCTAGTACAATTTGGTTTCCATTCATGGTTGGGTCTATTTATCATCACACATTATTCCATATTATGGGTATTGAGCTTCCTTATAACATACTTCTTAGTCATCCTTGGATCCATGAAGTATAGCCAGTTACATCTACTCTTCACTAATGCCTTAAGTGTCCCCATGATGGGATCAAGGTTACTATTCCTGCTAATTAGTAGCCATACCAATACTACAAACATATTGAAGTGGAGTTTTATAATTAAAACTATTTCCCAAGTTCTAAATTCATTACAAAGAAGAAAAAAGCCATCATTTCTCATCCATCTCCATCTAATTATATAGACCCTAGTGATCTAGCCTCCATTTCAACTGTTCCATTTCCTATAGCTTTGGCCAAATAGGTTATTATTAAAGACACTGGCATTTCCACATACCATCTAAAGGACATCCTCTATATTTCAAAATTACCAAAATCCCCTAAAACATTTAGTAAGCCTAAAACTTCCCAAACTCCTAATAGACCCAATTAGATTTGGTAACCAAAGAAGAAGCAACCAAAACCTCCTACAGTTTTTGTACCTGTGATTGCACCAAAGAAATATTGAGAGGCTTTTACCAAGGGAGATTGTTTATATTCTAAATGCCTCACCGATTGTTTTCAAAATCCAAAGTATCATATCCCTAACAGGACAATGGATATCTTGACTATACAAGAAAACACCTCGGCCCACAGGTGCAAGGAATTTTAGAACCCTTATCAGTTAGAGTCATCAATTGGAATCATGGTCTTAGATTTCAACCACCAAAGGATGACCTCATAATATTTGATTGTGACTCTTCCAAAATGACTAGTAATGAGACTCCTTATAGTGACACAATATCCCATTATAGCCTTTTTAATGAGCTTATTGATTCAGATTTGTTTGATTCAAATGCCATATTGACCATAACACCTATTGGATCTTTACATCCTAAATTAAAAACCCATCCTATTGGTGTTTCCCTTCCTAAAGTATGACATTATATCTTTACCATTGGTGCTTCCCATCCTAAATCAAACCCTCACTATAACCTATGTCTTTACCATCCTGAACTCATAGATGGGGATTAAAAAAAATTGGTCATATGCCTCAATGAGTTTAAAAATGAATAATCAATTATAAAATACATGGGCCTATGAGATTCATTCCCCATTGGTTATCATAAGTAGGGTTTTGATTTTTCATTAAATTATTTTGCCTACTTTGGAGAGCAGGCAAACTTTCTTGGTCATAATAAAGAACAAACATCAAGATCTTTAGGTGAAAACCTCTTTGAGGCACTTGTTAATCATGGAAAAGTAAAGAAAAAGATAAAAAGCCTTTGCGTGAAAACCTATTTTAGGCACTCCCAGGTGGGATATTTTGTTCATCCCTTTAGGACATAGAAAGTCCATCTAGCCCAAGTTTCATAGCTAGTATAAGCATCTCTTTAAAACATCATCAAATATTTGAGCATCTTACTCTTGAGTTTCTAGAGGTTTTTTCCAATTCTCCTTAACCTATGAAGGTAGATTTTGATTCTTCATATTATCTATATCTTTGGTAAAAACAACAAGAAGATGAAATAGAGGATCATGACCATACATTGCCTATAATTCTAGAAGATAGATCCACACTCCTTATGGAGAGCATAATATAAGTGAATTTAGGAACCCATGAGGATCCTAAAATTATCTTGGATATTCCCTTATTGAAGTATAATGTGAACATATTATATCCATTCTTAAGGATTATATAGACATCTTTGCATGGGTATCCTCTGACATGCCAGGCTTGGACCTAGATTTAATTATGTGTCATCTTGTTGTTCACCCTAATGCTAAACCAGTCAATCAAAAGTTGAGAAAGATGCATCTATGCATCACCCTTTTGGTTAAGGCCAAGTTATAAAAGTTATTACGAGCCAATTTTATCAGACCACTGGACTACTTTGAATGGATTTCTAACGAAGTGAAAGTAAAAAAACCCCAGGGATACGTGTTTGTATTTATTTTCATGATATCAACAAAGCATGCCCCAGAGATGACTTTCCTCTACCCAACATCAACATCATTATTGACTCAACTAATGGGTACAATATGTTATCCTTAATGGATGGATTTTCTAGTTATAATCAGATCAAGATAGCCCCTAAAGATCAGCATAAGACTATGGTCACCACTTTGTGGGGGACATTTTGTTACCAAGTTATGTCATTTGTTTTGAAGAATGTTGGATCCACATATCATCATGAAATTAATGACATCTTCCATGACATGATGCATGACATTATTGATGACTATGTTGATGATATACTAGAAAAATTAAGAACAAGAGCTGGACACGCTAACATTCTATGAAGAATATTTGAGAGGCTTCATGCATATAAAGTCTACTTGAATCCTAAAAAATGTGTCTTTGGAATCACATCAATAAAATTAATAGGTTTCATTGTATCACAATGAGGGATCAAATTCAACCTTGCAAAGTTCAATGCTATTATGGAAATGCCTCCACTAAATAATCTTAAACAATTATGAGGTCTACAAGGAAAGGTCTAGTCTATATGTAGGTTCGTTTCTCAATTAGCAAATAAGTGCCACCCATTTACCAACTTCTTAAATAAAGGGTTAACATTTTAATGGGATAAGTATTTTTAGATATCATTTTCAAATCTTAAAACATACTTGGCCAATCCACTAGTCTTATGACCTCCAACACAAGGAAAGTCACTACTTTTTTATATATCAGCCATAGAACATGCACTGGGGTCACTTTTGGCTCAGCCTGATGATCATGGTAAGGAACACATATTTTATTATTTAAGCCACACATTGGTAGCCTATGAACATAATTATATGCCTATTGAGAAGGCATGTTTAGCTATGGTGTTTGCCACTTAGAAATTGTGACATTAGATGCTAAATAACAAAACTATTATTATCACCAAGGTAGATCCTCTCAAGTTCCTCTTATCTAAAGAAGCTCTTCAAGGATTCAAGGCTAAATGGATTATGTTCCTTAGTGAGTTTGATATTGATTACCAAAATCAAAAGGTAATCAAAGGGTAGGTTATTATAGACTAACTTGCAGAAGTTCTTATTACAACTCCTCAACATCTCAACTTTGACTTTCCAGATGATTTTATCATGATGATAAAACAAGCATCATAAGAACCTAAATAGTGGATGCTCTATTTTGATGGATCTTTCACATATTGAGGATCTAGAGATGGCATATTATTGATCATGCCATAGGGGGATTTGATCCTCAAAGAATTCCATATACAATTTTAATATATAAACAATATGGTTGAATATGAAGCATTATTTACAGGGCTCCATCTTGCCATACAATGGGACATTCAAAGATTAAAGGTCTATGGAGATTCATAGATAATCATAAATTAGAAAATTGATTAGTATCAAATAAGAGATGATAAGCTTGTTCTTTACAAGCAAATTGTTGATGACATTAAAACACATTTTAAATCTCTATAGTTTGAGCAAGTTTCATGAGTCAACAACAAATCTACCAATGCCATGGAAACAATTGGTTCCATGATTCAAATGCAGATAGTGATAAAGAGTATCAGTTCTTGATAAAAAATATTATTCAAATAACACATATGTTATCAAATTTAGAGAGGATATGCACCATTGTTGATCCTAATCTCTCACCTAAGCTACCATGGTACCAAGATTTTTATAACTATTTCCATAGTCATGTGTTTCCCACTAACCTTTCCAATAACCAACAAAAACTTTTCATTCATCACTTAACATGTTATATCCTCCTTAGAAACATGATTTATCAAAAAGGCTATGATGGAATGCTTCTTCATTGTTTATCTTTGGGAGAATCCAAGCTGGCACTAAAGGAGGTTCATGAAGGAATGTGTGGGGCCCATACCAATGGTGTGGTCCTAGCAAAGAAACTTCTCAGAATAGGCTATTATTGGCACAAAATGGAGACAAATGCTTGTAATTATTTAAACAATTGTGTTCCTTGTTAGCATCATTGTAACTTGATACATGTACCTTCCTTACCATTGCAGCTGATTACAACACCATAGCCATTCTCAACATGGGGTCTCGATCTCATTGGGAAAATTAACCTAAAACCTTCAGATGGCCATAAGCAAATTTTGCCTACAACCAATTACTTTACCAAGTGGATTGAGGACATTCCTCTCACTTGTATTACTAAGAAATAAATATCAAAATTTATTCATTACCATATCATATATTGATATAGCATCCCATCTCATATTATATCTAATAATGGTGGATCCTTTGTGAGCCAAGATGTGAAATCTCTTTGTGAAAAATTCAATATCAAGCACAATAAATCCACCCCATATAACCTACAAGGAAATGGACAAGTTGAGGCATCAGATAAAACCATTATATCCATCTTAAAAAAGATTGTTAATGATGTTGGCCGTAATTGGCATTTGCAACTCTTTCCTACCCTTTGGGTTGATAGAACCAATCATTGTACCCCAACTAGAGCTACTCCATACTCCCTTATTTTTGGAATTTAAGCTATCATCAAAATTGAGATTGATATCCCATCATTAATAATATCACTGGAGCACATTGAAGATGATGAAGACTATAGAGCCTCATGACTACATGAATTAGAGCTTCTTGATGGTAAGTGTTTAGCTACCCTAGAAAACTTGCAGGCCTATCAAAATAGATTATGGAGAAGATAAAATAAACACATTCTCCCTCAAGAATTTGAGATTGGTGACTTATTTTTGAAAGAGAACCAAAATAAAATGAATGTTAAACCCAAAAATAAAGAGAAGTTTTAGCCTAACTAGTTAGGACCATATATTGTCATAGCAAACTATGGATCAGGAGCATATAGATTGGTTAAACCTAATAGTGAAGAAATTTTAGAGCCCATGAACATCATACACCTTAAGAGATTATATGCATGAATAACTTTAAACCATTATCTATAAGACCCATGACTTGGAGGCAACTTATGTTGTTGTAATTTTATCCCACCCTTTTATCTTACCTTGAACACATTTTATACTATCCTAGTCCACTTTTCATGAATCCTGATAGTAAAGACCTTGAACCCTTAGCACTCTAAACACATTATTCATCCCATTCTAGATTTCTCTCTTTAAGAAGAACATTTTTTTTATGTCTAAGGCATGTTATAAGCTTGAACATTTTTTATTTCTTGACCAATTATGATCTTGACTATGTTTCATGAACATTATGAACATCTTCAAGAGAAGTTCTACAAAGCAATTCAACCAAGATAGTCTTGTACAGTTTTAGACAAGTGAATAGTCATATCTTCTTAGTTTAAGTATTTCTTGCTCTTTCTTAGTTTATCAAGAACCTTACTCTCACTGATTTATGAGCATGGATCATTGTAGCTAGCTTCATTGTCTTATTGGAACCTCTACTCTCAAGACATGCATCTCTTAGACTAGATGGTCCCACCTTGTGTATATTTTATCCCAAAAACACTAAAAACATTAGAAATACTTTGAAAATACCAAAAAAATCAGAACATGATCCACAAAAGAACAAAAACGTTGTCTCACATTTCTATACATTTGTACATTCTCATTCCACCATACTATGCTCTGACCATTTTGTAAGCATAGAAACACCATTTTATCTTATCCTACACTCTCACCATTTTGCAAGCACAAAAACACTAGTTCATTTCATCTTGTCCCATGTACTTTTGATTTTTCAAGATCATTCTTTCTTATCTCATTAGCTTCTAGTTTGCCAGACCATTCTCATTTGTTTATTCTATCTTCCATTTCTTCTATAATATTAATCATGTTGGTCTGATCATCATTTTGCTTCTATCTCATTTCCTAGGAGAACTACATTTGGCCTGAAGTTCATGTTGAAAAATTCATCCATGGTCTATGTAGGCAGTGTCCACTTATCTTATACATCTGGAGTCAGCTTGGCCAACCCCTTCTTTTTCCTCTCTTCCCCCATTTCTTTTCTCATTGTTCCTCTTTAATTAAGGAACAATTATCATGTCATTATTCTTTATTATGATGTGGTGGAAAGTAACGCTTCTACCATACATGTATGAACATTTATCTTTAAATCTCACTAACTTGATTTTTGTTTGTGTGTGTTTATTTGAGTTTTCTTGGTGTTTTATTATGATTTCACACCTCTCATTTTATTTCTTCTCCTTTTTCTTACTTCTTGTCTCATCTTGGTCTTGTGTTTGCTTGTTTATTTTTGTTTATCTCTTTTATGTTTCATAACATCTTGATGATTCACATGGATCTTGATTGTTTATATCTTGATCATATGTTATTACATTATTCTTGGACCATTTTATTTATTTGATTTTTGTTGTTGTCTTATTTTTTTGTTTGATTTTGATTTTCTCTTTTGTGTCCAAGAATGCCTTGATGGTCCACATAGATCTTGATTATTCATATCTTGGTCTCATGTCATTAAAACATTTTTGAATTTTGTTTTTAAAACATTTTGTTCCTACTTAAGATCATATCTTGATTTCAAGTTAGGTTCATTTATGTTTATCTTTTTCTTTGTCTTTGCTTTTTTATTTAAATGTAAATCACTATAACTCTAGTTTTGGTCATTATTTTACCATTATCCTTAGTTATAGATATTCACATTTGAAATTGGTTCAGTGTAATTGGAATCTTATGTCATTCTAATTTATTCGTACTTATGATGCCTAATATTTTTTGCTATAGCAAGCACTTTGTGCTTAAGTCTCAAAGTCTTTATGTCAACATCAGCGCCAATGAATTATTCTCAAGAAAACTTTACAAAACTGAGGCTCATGATATGGAATTAGGCTTCTAGGCATCATGCATTTCAGGATTTTTTATCTATGCTTAGATGTGCATCTCTTCACATACATTGTGATTCTAATCAATTCTTGGTAATTTTTCATCATTCCTCATTCCATTCCCTCCCAAACTTGGGTGAACTACATTGGCCTGAAGTTCATATTAGAACATGAGTCCATGGAACTATGTAGGTAGCACTCAATTTTTATTAAGGTCAGCTCGATTATCTCCATTCTTATTTTCATCTCTCTCATCATTTTGTGCATTCTCATATGCTTAATTTTATATGGCTTTCTAAGCCATTACACCATCGCATGTATGTTTGTTCCCACTTGCTTTAACCTCTCTTTTTAGTTATATCCTTGAGCTATTTTGCTTTCCAATTACCCATGCTGGTGCACAAAATCTAACCATGTCTGAATCAAATCAGATGTATAGGGGAAAAATCATTATTTATTCTTTATCAATGATCAAAATTTACCCTACTAGAGCAAAACTATTTTATCATGATCAAATCTACTCTACTAGAGTACTTATTATATTCTCTTTGAAGACCCCATTCTAGTGATGATTCCCTTCTTGAATTAGAACAATCTCTCTTTTCCTCTAATTCCAAGCTCTCCACATTAAATCCCATGATGGAAATATTTTAGTGTGCAACTTGTCTTAGGATTGATCAATGTCATAAGTGTGCAGCTTCTACTCTCAAATTGGGTACATTTCAAGTGTGTCCCTTACATTTATGGATTGTATCTTTCCCATTCCCCCTATATATGGAACCTATTATACTTCTAATTATATTTTGATCATTAATGGTAATCACATGTACAAGCATTATCTCATCTAGATGTGATCTATTCCATGGGTTAATCTCTCACTTTCTCTCTCTTTTCGAGACTCCATCTTTTTCGTCCATCCTAGTATGTCCTCTCGAGGGGGCATCATGGGTCTATTCCAATTTCTTCTTGAAAACTCTTTTCTTTAAAAATATTTTTCTTCACTTGAATGTCTCACTATGCCTTCTCAAATAGGGTTAAAATGTAGACATCCAATTCCTAACACCATTTATGTTGAAATTGTCAATCTTACTTGAATTGCACTCAAATGTACATTTTAGCTCAAAATCCATAAAATGCCCTAAATGGTTTCAACTTTTCACTTAAAAGCACTGATTTAGGTCAAAGTATCCCTAGATAGGGTAATGCAATTTATGGGCCAACTAACTTTGGTCAATTTATTTTGAATCAAAATGATGATTTCGCCTTTTGTGTTGTAGATCACTCTTTTCTTCTAATTCATTAGTACACATCACTTACCTTTATTATTTGGTGTTAACAACATCCTAAATGGGAATACATCTCCAACACATCTAGCATCACCTTCCAATTCCTCTCTAGTCAAATTATAACCCAGTAATATGACGTTCTGACCATTTTGATTAATTGAGGGCCAATTTTTGAATAATTTCACAAATGTTGATTAACCTTGTTTAAGGCTAATTAATCCAAATCAAGAGATTAAGTGGATTTTCCATGAGAGTTGTTGAATATTTATTTTTGAAAATTGATTCCTATTAACTACATCATCATGTGACATCATTTCTTGGAAAGACATCCCTAAGCCATAAATGCCATAAATATCAAGATTATGGGTCACCCATGCCTAGTTAATTCCTCTCATGCCTCTTCAATTCCCCTTCTTCCAAGGTCATGATGAATATAATTATGGATTTAATTCTAAATATTAGGATTATCCATGGCCACACATCTCAATCTTGAGATGGATGATCATGATTGATCCTGACCAATCTCAAAAATCTATAAATAGAGAGGCCATGGACATGAATTTTAAGCTTGAATGTTGCAAAGTTATAATGTTAAATTATTTCCACAAGGCTTTGCATTTGATTATAGATTTTGTTTTTAAGCTTCATTGATAGGATAGTTTAGTGATTTGGAATCATAAGCCTAGATTTTATGGAGTGTTCTTGAGGCATTGGAGGAGCTTACCACCATTGTTGACAAAGACAAGGATGATTGATCAAGGGAGAACATGTTTTTGAGCCAAATAGGTATGGTGAATCCATTTGGAAAGGTAATATGGTGTTGTTTTATTTCACTTGGTTCTTGTTATCCTTTATAATTCCCATAGGAATAGATATGCTTGGTTATTTAGTTGTTTATGCATGTTTCATTATTTATGGACTAATGCTTAACTTGCTTTATAATCCTCTCTACAATTTCTATGGGGATAAATTACACAATGACTTTCATGTCAAATGATGCAAAAGAAAAGCAAAAAAATTAGGTGACCATGGCATTAGCTAGTTGTAAAAAGGTCTAGTCATTTTTACAACCACTACATCTTGTTGTTCATTCAATGTAGTGCGATGTCCAAATGCAGATACATCCCGTGTATAACTCCAAAGGAGTAAGTGAAGTAAATTCTAAGAGATGAAACCCTAGGTTAAATCTTCCCTAAAGAACTCATAAGAGGTAATGACATCCCCCTCACAAGCTAAATTTGTATGAAATAAAGAAAGCATAAAATAGAAAGACTTTAGAGTCATTGTCAAGATCACCCAGAATTTGATGAGTTTTCGGGGAGCACTTTAGATGACTTTATTTCTAAGCCTTAGACTAGGCTATTTGCAATAATAATGGTGCTTTTGATTCCAAGGGTTCCCTAAATGGTAAAAATGGAAGAGCATACATTCAACATCCCTCTTTTTGTCAAACAAAAATTTAATCTAAACAACTAAGTGAATACAAAAATCTTGAAAAGGTGAGTTCATTTTTAAGCCCAAATATAAAATCAGGTGGTGTTCATTTGACCCCTTCGTCTTAGTTTTAAACTTTGAAAACATTCACCATAAACATCTAATTTTTTTTGTTAAAAACTAACACAAGGTTCTTAATTAGTTTTTAAGCATTCAAAAGGTGATCTAAAACATGTTTTTATCATATGTCAAGCTTGGTCTTACAACAAAAATGTTAGCATGTCATTTAGCCTCAAATCTCTTTTAGGTTTGGAATAATGAACTTTAAAAAAAGATCTCTGGGGTCTATGTTTTAAGAAAAAACATAGTGATCGATGATGGTTACACTAGCTAACTGATGATGGTTATCTAATTGACATCAGTTATACCAATAGTGACCGATGATAGCTATCCAACTGATGTCAATTTTACTAATCAAATTTGATTATTGTGTAGGGTAAACCTATGATATAAAAAAATGGCAAAACAAAGTTATAAAATCAATTTTCAAGAGTTTTAATGATTGAAATGAAGATTTTAAAGTTGAAAAATGATCTCATTCATGTGTGGGATGTGTCTAGTCCCACCGGGCATGCCAAGATGTAGAGAGGATTACAAATCAATTTAGTCAAACATTAGTCCTTAAATAATGAAAAATGCATAAAGAACTAACTAACTAAGCCTATATATTCCTATGATAATTACAAAGGATAGAAGCAACATCATATTACCTTCTTAAATCGATTCACCATATCGATGTGGCTCAAAAGCATGTTCTCCCTTGATCAAGCATCTTTGTCTTTGTCAAAAAAGGTGGCAAACTCCTCCAATATCTCAAGAACACTCCATAAAACCTAGGCTCATGATTCTAAATCACTAAACTAGCCTATCAATGAAGCTTTCAAAAAAAATCAATGATCAAATGCAAATGATTATGGAAATAATTTAACATTATAACTTTGCAATATTCAAGCTTAAAATTCATGTCCATGGTCTCTCTATTTATAGATTTATTGAGATTGGTCAAGATCAACCATGACTATCCATCACAAGATTGAGATCCGTGGCCATGGATAATCCTAATATTTATAATTAAACTCATAAATATCCTCAAGATAAATAAGCATTAAAGAGTCATGGGAGTCATTAACTAGGCATGGGTGACCCATAATCTTGATATTTTATGCACTTATGGCTTGATGGATGCCACCCCATAGATAATGTCACTAGGTGTTTCAAATATTCAAAATCAATTTCCAATAATGATATATTCAAAAAGATCTATGGAATTATTACTTAAGCTCATAAATTGGATTAATTAGCTTAAGTAATTTTAATCAAGTTTAGTGTAATTCTTTGGAAATTGGTGCACAATTAATCAAAATGGTCAGAAAGTTATATTATTGGGTCATAATTTGACTAGAGAGAAACTAGAAGGTGATGTTAGATGAATTGGAGTTGTATTCCTATTTAGGATGTTTCCAACACCAAATAAAAAAGGTACGTGATGTGTACCAATAAATTAGAAGAAAAGAGTGCTCTAGAGCACTAAATAGCAAAATTAGCATTTTTACTCGAAGTGAATTACCTTATTTAGGAATACTTTGACCTAAACTAGCACTTGTAAGTGACAATTTCAAACTATTTAAGGTGTTTTATGGATTTTGACCTAAAATGTGCATTTGGGTGCAATTCGAATAAGATTGACAATTTCAACACAAATGGTGTTAGGAATTGTATGTCTATAATATAGTGGGATTTTTATTTATTTTAAATTTGGTACAAATCTATTTACATGTTTTGAAAACATTTTTTACCCTTCTTACCATATTTATTTTATTATTTTTAGTTATCTTTTGTTAATACATATTTCCCATCATAATATAGTTTGTAGTATATTTGTTTTAGATTACTTGTACTTTTCCAAGTCATTGTAACATTTTTATTTTTAAACATGTGTGTATATCACATAATGCTAGAAAAGAAAACACTCATCATATATTTCCCATAGCATATACAATAAAATTTAAATATATGTGATAGAAATAAATATATCCATGCACCAACATCCAAATCTAATTATAACTCATTAGATCAATACAACTATCAACATCAATATATATATATATATATATATATATATATATCATCATGTGTTTTATACAAAATATAAAATAAAATAGCTCCAACTCTAAGGTTTGGTTTTATCATGTCTATCTTGTGGCCTAACCATGGTGCCCATAGATGCTTGTGATTGTTCCCTCTAAATAGTGCACTATAAAGAGGAAGTCTAGGATATCAATCTAGTAACCTATCATTATATATTAGATACCTGGGATTATACTTATCTAAGTTGGATAGTGGTTGTCATGTGTGTATCTCTCTCCTATTCCAAGGCCTACCAAGCATGTGCCTCTCCCTATCCAACACCTACTAGTGGTTTTAGCCCATTGTCATACACGTAAAGGTACCTTGATGCCTCTCCCATTAGTTAAAACTATCCCACCTAGGATGCGGTAGATGGAACCATAAGATCATCTACTATGGTGGGGTCATATGGTTCTAACACCCCATTCAAATGTCATGGTATGTGGCCATAAATAGGGATCCTCATCTAATCTCCCTCATCATAAGATCTACAAAATCAAAACTAGATAGGCATAAAATTGAATATATATCTCAAAATCACCTATCTACCATAATCAACATATAGCTAGTATCCTATATCAAAAACATAAATCAAAATTAAAATGTTTTTCACCAATGATGGTGTCATCGATCATTGTCTCTCCATCTCCTTGCTCACTGAGTACTTCCTCTATTAGCCACATCCACACTAGTATAAACACAAGTGTCACCACTTGATCATGTTGTGATCCTCTTCTTATGGGTACCTATATAGACCATCTATGTCTTAGAGTGGTTGTTGGGTCCCCCTATGTAGTAACTCATGAATGTGTCTCCTCATGCTAATGGTTCCTCCATCTCTAATGAGTACATGGTGGTCATAGTTGCCTCTATTGTGGTGCCTATTATGCACCTACATCCACATTCATAGCCTCTCCCCCTAATGTCTTCTCTATCACTTACTATCATGTTTAACCACTCCATAGTCTAGCATGATGAGGCCTAATCACCAATATCTCCACAAATAACCCTCTACCTCCCCTCCCTCTCAACTCCCTAGCGTGTCATGCCAAATAAGAAGGCACTAATAAAGGGGTTGCTATATAGGGGAGTCCTAAATATCCTAGTAAGTGATCCACTAGATGTAACTCTACCCATGATGTTTAGTGGCCCATGATCCACACTCATGCTAACTATATTACAATGGTTTACCAACTAGGCAATATGGTTTCTATGTGTGTATAGGTTTTCCACATGATTTCACCTCATGTGATCATCTATAATGTTGGCACATGGGGCATGACCCATGCTATATGGTCCCATCTCCACCTCAATACTTGAGAAAACCTATCATCCACCACATGGGGAAACCTAACTAGATGATACATGGGGAACCACTCATATATCTATGTGCTCAATAAAACCATAGGCCCCATGGTC
Organism: Torreya grandis; assembly: GCA_037957365.1. Taxonomy (NCBI): domain Eukaryota; kingdom Viridiplantae; phylum Streptophyta; class Pinopsida; order Cupressales; family Taxaceae; genus Torreya; species Torreya grandis. The sequence goes on along the minus strand of JARHVA010001141.1, from coordinate 3,722,236 downwards.
TTCTTCCCAGTAGATAGTATCTTATACATATCATGCATGATATTGACCTAGATGACAACCCTAAAATCATAAAGTGCTTATTGATTTAATCTAGGCTCATATAAGGTCATCACATATAGTAGTATCTTGTCGTCTTACTTTTGACACATCACTCATGCTATCACAAGTCCTATCACTACCTTCATAATGTCTATAATGGTCATAATAAAAGTGTCAAATAAGCTCACCCATAAACCAAGATGAATCCTATCTAAGCATGTAGTGCATCAAGATAATGCTCATCTCTCATCCAAATCCTTCAATGTATCAGTAATCACTGATGCCCCACCTATCAGAAGTCCAAACAATGCATGAACATCCTCTAGCATGATACCCACCTCAATGGTGTCCCCATCTACCTCCCATCAGAAAGTGTCGGTCAACTATTCCTATGCTCCTAAAAAAATGATAAGGAGATCAACACTCAAAGGGATTTGTCTCATCTCCATGATGCTAGAAAAGCCCAAGGTGATCAGCCAAGCTCTATCCATACCACTCAAATGATCTATAAAATTTGGTAGGCATGATGCATCTACCAAGCATAAATATCTTTAGTGTATCTATAAAATATCAAACAAAAAATGATGTATCAAATTTATATGTCAAAAATATTTAAAATACATTCTTAAACATTCACAAATCAACTAATTCATCAGCTGGTTTGATTTAGTTTCCTATGTTTTCTAATTTTCTTACATAATTAGCCTATATGATACTAAATCAGCCCTATACCCATCCTACTAAACACAATCCACCTATTTGATACTAAATCAGCCCTTCTCTAGTTCTAGCATATTTCACAAACCTTTTGGTACATAGTACCCTCATTTATAAACTATATCAGCCCTCTGGTACATATTTGGCCATCTCTTTCCCTTAGACTATGTCAACCTACTGCTACACAATCATCCCCATTTAACAATTCTATGTTGGCCCATTTTTACATAATCACCCCTACTTTTTGCTCACCTTACAAACTCAATTGACCAAGTCAACATTATTATTTCACTATAGTGAATTTTTGACCATTTACCATGAATGCTTTAGGTATTTTTTGGTTTGACTTCTTTCTACCCAATATTCTTTTCTACCCCTAGTCTACCCAAAAATTTCCTCGAGTCAGTTTTCATGCCTAGATTTTTCCTACTAATCAATTTTCTATATCTAGCTCAATTTTAAATAAAATTACTCAAAAAAATTTAAAATGCATAATTTCTTACCTTCACTACACTCACTACAGCTACCAAGTGTCCTCCTCATCTTAGTTGTCATGTTCTCACCATGGTGGCTCTCTAGTATTAAACTAGTCTCTCAAATCTCTTTTTTCTTAGAATAGTAAAAATAACAAATGAATTATTTTTCACCTTATTTATATTTACTATTCAAAATTATTTATTTGCCAAATATTCACCATCATATTTCATCTTTTAATCATATCTTTGTTTCTACTATCTCTTTTTTTGAACTATAAGATGTTCTAAAAGCCTAACATTATAGATAATCTTTTCACATATTACATGTCCATTTTTCAAAAAAAAATGATTTTTTTCTCTTTTTCACTAATATCTATAGGTTCACATAGTGTTCCTTACTTTGGACACCTTCACATTTATTGTACCTCATTTCTTATCTACAACACTAGATTAAGTAAAAGTATGTATTTTTAAATTTTGTCCTTTCATTTATCTTACTTTCTTCTGACTATAATTTATTCAACCTTAGCATTATGTGTTGGTATGTTCTTTTCCCAGAGCACCATCCCATATTACACCTATGTGGCATGTGATGAGATTAGAGTAGGGCATACATATACACAGTATTTTTAAACTTTATAAATTATTGATGCTTTCTCTCTTGAAAGAACCTATCAAGTCTCAATCTCTTTGAGTGCACATCTTAAAGGGTGCACTAGGAAAGGGGTGGGTAGACCATTAGTGCTTTGTAGGATTATTTTCCCTTACACCACCACTTGCTATTAATACAACCTTCTCATACACACTTACCTAAACCTTTTATCCTCTCTTGCACCCTATTCCAACCATTTACCACCTTCATTATCCCTTTCCCTAAGCCTAGATCCATTTTTTATAATTTACATTACACTGTCAACCCCATCAACCCTATACTCAAATTGGTAAAACACATTAAGGGTCTAGGTCATCCCTTGGCTGGCCTAGACCAAGACCTAATTTGTTTTTATCAATAATGATATATATTTTATTTGGGTGACCCTATTATCTAAAGTTTTAGAAAGGTTTAGCGTTAGATTTAGATATATATACACATCTATTTTTGTCATTTTATTATATTGCACATTTGCATATCCACCATTCTACTTGAGGAGCATAGCTTAGGGTTTTAATAGTTTATTTAGAGTTATGAATCTTGTCCTATAGAGAAGTCTTTTAGATGCATATAGAATTTATGTATCCTAAAGCTGACTTATCCTTCTTATCCTTACATACCACAAAAACTTTTTGTGAAACACCTTGGCCAAGGTAGAGATTGAGGCTTGGTTGATTCATCCTCAAAGGTAAGTACTACTAACTTTATTCCTCCTTTGTAAGAGTAGATAGATTTGGATTTGTAATTCTCTCCCATGTATTAGTATTTTTTATACATTGATGTGAGTATAGATCTTCTATGAATGTTTACTTTTTATATTTATTACCCCCACTTTATGCCACAAGCTTTGGTGAGCACTAGATTATATTTTAGTTATTTGTCATTTAATTTTGTGAATATAAAAACATATGACCTAGCTAGGGTTATTGTATAGTATTACTTGACTAGAGGCTTTGGAACCCTCTCTACTGATGTTATTATGGTAATAGATCCCTTGGTTAGGTCTAGTAGATCCATTTTAGTCATGACCCTGATATCTAAATGTATCAACAATAGGAAGTGTAAGTAGCATTTATCTTCTTCAAGCTAGGATTGATTAATAGATTAGTTGCATTTTCCTTTATATATAGTATGTTTAGATCATTCATTAATTCTTATAGGCACATGCCCCCTAAGTTAAATAGAGATCAAAGATGAACCCTCAATCTCATATCAACTTATTACATGATAAAGAAATGAGTCCTATATTAGAAGAACTATGAGGGCATATACTTGGGGTGTGTATCTAAAGAAGAAGATGCAAACATCCTAGATAATCTATATTGGAACATATTCAATGGACATCCCTCAAGCAATGCCATAACTCACAAAATATTGAGGGTGGGATACTACTAGCCTACCATCTTTAAAGATTCCTACAATCATGTCAGAACTACCATGAATGCTAGGCATTTGGAAAAGAGGAATGAATGTTGTCATGCCACTATAACTAGTCATTGAGGGACACCCTTTTTTTCAATGGGGTATTAAGTTCATTAAGGTGATAAACCCAAAATCTTTGATAGGGTAAAAAAAATTCCTCATAACTACTGACTATTACATCAGATGGATAGAAGTTGTGGCCACCAAGAATTTTAGAGTGTTGAATGTCATCAAATTCCTAGAAGAGAACATACTGACTAGGTTTGACACTATAATATCCTTAGTTTGTGATAATGGTCTAGCTTTCTATTCCATTAAATTTATAGAGTGGGCTTACATTAACTAAATCACCATCAAGTTCTCTTAAAATTACTATCCATAAGGGAATGGAGTAGTTGAATCCAAAAACAAAAATATAATGGATGCAATTAAGAATTCAACCCAAGATAAACCAAGAGAATGGAAATTTACTATTGAAATATGCACTATGAGTAGATCAAATAAAATAAAAGCAAGCCCTTAAGGCTTCACCTTTTCTACTATTATATGGAAAATATCCATTTTTCCCCATAACTCTTAAAATCCCAATATCAATTCATGTAAGATTATATGGGAAAAGATGAAATAATCTAGTCTATATTGATTAACATGGTCTAGATGGAAGATGCAAGAATTAAATCATTGCATAGCTTCAAAAAACATTAAGTAATAGTCAAGAGGTGGTTTGACAAGAAATCCAAGATCAAATCCTTCAGGATTTTAGACATAATGTTCCTATGGGATAAAGCATATGATAATAAAGGACAACATGATAAGTTCAATCCTTTATGGATTGGACCATATCAGATTTCTAAGTTACTAGGTAATAAATCCTTTTGTTTGAGAGACCTACAAGGTAATGACCTCACCTTTCTAATCAATAGATAGTTTTTGAAACATTAATTCATGACTACTCTAACTAGAGATGCTTCTAAGTAATGGTAAGTGGAAATGTAGATTTAGAATTCAAGTGGATTTCCTAATTTCTAGAGTATATTTTATACTTTTTTAGATTAGTGTTTCCTGCTTGCATTATTTTATTTTAATATATTAGTTATTATGCTTTCTAGATTAGTTTTCTAAAATTACATAATATACCAACTAATTTCTTATGTTGAAGTTACAAAAGACTTGTTTAAAATAAGGGGATGATATAAAATGAATCACAATTGGTGTTTAAAAGGATTTTCTCTAGTAGTAATTAGTCTTTTAGGATTTAGGTATGTATTATCATTGAATTAAGTTCTAATTAGATTGAACAAGTTTACTAAACCTTTGGGATTTATTCTAATAATCATGAAAATTTTAGAAATACTTTATATTTATAAAGATCATCCACATTATTACATGATAAATCTTGGAGGGGAGATAATAGATATATAAATGGATGCACATTGGAAGGGATGTATTGATCAAATAAGTTTTCATATGCATACACCTAACCAATGGTGGTTCCCCACCTTTCTTCTATCCGTGTTTCAAAAAAAATCATCATACAAACTAATAGAAGATGGGTGAATTAACTATTCTCTACTAGGGCTATGGACACTTGGTTGGTAGTAGATTAAGGTTTTGAATGGAATAAGAGGTATTTCTATCAAGTATATAAATACCTAGATGGTAGAAAATTAATACCGAGGCTTCACTTTATTTTTGGTTACAAAATTTGAAGTCAAAATGAAACCTATAGTTTTTATCCATGACTTTTTCAAAAAAAGCATCATGAGGGGAAATTGTATTCACAAAATCTCACACAAATCCAAGGAGTGCAAAGGGTAAGTATGTTGCGTGAGTAAGTAAGAGTCTTTTTCTAGGGAAAGGTTTACTTATTCTTTTCTTATTAGGACTAAAGTTATATTATGATGCATTTCTAATATTATGGGTTCTCAAATAATTAGGATTTCCCTATTGAATCACCATTTATTGTGCCCTAACACACACACAAACCCATTTTCAAAATTTTAATGGGGACGCACTATTTTTTTTATATCATTATTCAAGGTATGTTAAGCCTTAGACATCCATGACACTAGTTTTAATTTTCATAATTCTAAGGTTATCTTAAAATCTTAAAGTTATAGAGTCTATAATTATGAAAAACAAAGATTGAATGGTGATTATGATCTATCTTAAAACTTGGGTTTTCATAGTTAACTTTATGATTTTTTTATACTAATGGAATTAATATGTCTTGTCCATGTATTCCTATGTTTTTTTGTGTTCACAAGACTATTGGTAAATATTTTTAAATTATTCACTACCAAACCCTACTTTATTTATATAAAATTAGGACAAATGGCATTCTTAAATTACCTAGAGCCTTCATCCTTTACAAAAAAAATTGAGTCTCTAAAGTCCCTAAGTTCTGAGAAATTGAATGTGGCTTTACTACATTACCCATATCCCTTTAGCTTTACAAAAAATTCTATGTGTTTTGAGTCTTTGAGCTCTAAGAACATGCCATGTAGTGAAATTAAATTGAACCCAAAACCATGGAAATTTAAAACAAAGTTAATGGATAAATGGTCCCAAGGTTTTGATCTTTGATAACTTAACAAGTGGAATAATTATATTAATTTGGATCCCTATAAGGATTAAACAGAGTCAAATGGCCCTGAGGCTTGATAGTCTAATGATCCTAAGGTTTTGAGCTCTGAGAACTTAAAGCTAGCATATTTTCATTAACCTAGAGCTTTAGAGAATAAATATAAAGTTAATGGCTTAATGACCCTATGGATCTGAGTCTATAAACCTTTGAGGCTCTAAGATGATGCCACACATTGATATCTTGTTGACCTAAAGCATTCATAATGTTGTGCACATTTTAAAAGGTTTAAATAGTCAAGGCCTTGAGTCTTTGAGATCTCATAATCCTGAGATTACTCCAAGTGGCATAATCACATTAACTCATAGCCCTAAAACATACAAAGCAAGGCTATAAATATAAATACCTAAGTGAGAAATAGACAAGTGTCATAATCTAGGAGATGCTTGGTTGAAGTACACATAAAGAAGTTTGATAGTAAAGCAAATAAGCTAGTAAATAATAAATTGACACTTGTTAGTATGTCAGACATATATGATCAATGAAAAATTGCCACATGGTAGACAAACAAATCTTCCAAAGATGATTAGCATATTTAAATCCAAATAAGAATGAAATCAAAATATGTTATTCACATTGAAGTTACATGAATTGAGCATTCAAGGTACATAATTTGGGCAATATATACAAAATATAAGAAAAAATAAATTCACTTAACCATCAATCTATGGGTGAAAATTACAATTTCAAGCCTTCCTATGACCCAAAATCCATAGCTTCTTTAATGAACCTATAAGAGCATTCAGACCAATTTATGAAGGAATTACATAGCTTACATTACTGAAATGGCTTCTAATTTAAAACCAACACATGTTCAAGCCCCTTATACATATTATTATACTATAAATACCAAATATAAAAACACCCTATTCGATAAAAGTGTCTGTAATTTCAAGTTTATATATTACTTGGCACTCTAGAATTCATTGGAGTATGTGACACCATACTCTACATAATGCTAATTATCCAAAAATAAGAAGAAATACACTAATGACATATTACCACTAAAAACCATAGGGATACATCAAGCAATGGTAAAACTAGAGGTAATGCCTTGTATCAACTTATTCCATGATTTATTATTTAATGGTACTCTCTCTAAAGACTATATATATCTTTAAAATGGTAAGAATGCACTCATATTTATCTATAAAAAGACATTCAAAATGTACCTTATGCTCCTAGTTCCTGAGGTAGCCTATAAACAAGTCTTGGCCAATATATGGCTTGAGCACAACATTGTAGAGGGAAAACTAATATAATGGCTAGTGAAATTCCATATATTAAATCTTAAGGGAGATATTTCTTCCATTTGTATCATAAAATTTAGTCTTGGGATCAAGATAGCCATGGTATTTTCAAATATATTATATGGATTTCCAAGCATTGCTTATGTATGAGTGGAATGAGTCCCATTATTGGACATTCTCCTGACTTTAAACAAGAATGTTTCATTGGGAGAGATTATAAGCCTTAGAATGAAGTTTCATATGTTCAAGATTGAGCAAAGGCCAGTTGATGTAAATTTCTATATGATGTCATATTTATTGGATGTAGTCCTCAGCACAGTTCATAGAACACATGGATAACTATGGCATCTATTGGTAGAGTATGTGGTTAATATTATTGATGAGGACTATTCTTTCATATTTGTCTATAGATTCAAAAATGAAATCAAAAGGATTTGTGAGGAAATCTATCAAGTATACCTCACTATTCATTGCACTCAAATGCCTAGGTTATCTAAGATCTTAAAAATAATCATAGGTAAATAGGGGGATTATTGGTATTACCCTAATTACACAATTATCAAGATTGAAGGAACTAGGGCACCTCTTATGTTCTTATCATGATATGTCCTAGATAAACTTACAAAATAAGAGGTGGCCCATCAAGTGTATATAAACATAGATGAGGATCTTAACCTTAAACATCAATCCTATTAATTCAAAACTCCTCTAAGTATTGGGAAACTTAAATTCATGGTAAGGGCCCATTTTAGTTAGGTTGAGACGGAAATATCCCATTATAATTTAAATGTGTCCTAATTTAGGGAATAGGACCCCATAAAAATAACTAGGAACTATCTTCAAATCTTCAAGAAGAAGGGGTGACCATCACATATGGTCACCAAGAATATGGGCACATTGTTATCTTCATGATTGCATCAGATGACACAAAATTATGGATTCGAATGAAGGATAATTAGATGTCCATGATAGTCATCTAGTCCATCAAGTATAATCTTGAGATTATAAAGGAGTAGGTGAATGAGATGGTGGAGTATGCCTAGAAAGGATGGAGTCATCAATGGCCTCTAGCTCAACCTTATGACTCAATAGGTCTACTTCAACCTCCCTATTCTATAGAATAATAGATAAATATACAAGAGGGATTGTCCATTGGCCAAAGGGAGGAAAATCCCTAAATTAGAAAATAAATTCTTAGAGGTCTCCTAGGTCCCTAGTTAGTTTCCACACATCCAACTATTGTTAACATAATTTTGGGTACAAATACTACATTGGAGAAGAATACATCTCCTTAGGATAAACAAAATAACACATTCTCTATGACACCTCTTCCTCCACTTATAACAGTCACACAAGTAAGTCTCTCAGAGTTTCTATAATATTCTTTCTTATCTATTTAATATGCTCCTCTTTCCCCTCTGACATCTCAAGTAACTTCACCTCCATCCATTACCACTAGTGAGGGGACGTCCTCTCAAACACTTCTTACCACACTAGTTTCCTTCCCATCCACACTTCCACTACTGTTGTTTCACTTTCCACTCCTTCACCACCACCTGTAGTAGTAGTTCCTACTACTATGGCACCTTTAGTTGTTTCATCATCTCCCTCACCTCTTATTTCTCCCATATATACTTACCAAAGGAAATCCGAAGTCCTTCTAGCCTCCTCTAAAGCCTATAAATTAGAGGAAAGACCATCATTTTGTCTAGCTACTATAGAATAATCCCCTATTAAGGAGAAAGTAGAGGAAGAGGAACATGGGCAAGTAATATCCTTAGTGGACTATGTCACTGATAAGGATGAAGTAAATACAAAAAATATTATATTACCTAAGAATAATTTAAGTGAAGAGGGATCCCTATATGAAAAATATGAAGAGGAATTTATGAGTCTAAGAAGCTTACAAGAAGGAAATCTAGTTGGTGCCCTAGACCAACAAGTCCCTACCAAAGAGCAAAGGCAAAATATAAATGAGGTAGTTCTTATATTTTTTCTTATGTCACTATTGTAAATAATTTAGCTACAAATTTTCCTCTACCATTTCAGGGTCATCATTGTCTAGTTCAATTAATTCTTTTAGCATCAACATAGATAAAGGCTCTAAAGAAAGGAGTTCATTTTGAGAAGTTAGTTTCAGTTTAAATTTTCAATCCTAAAAATCCACCAGTCCCTCAAAAAATTTATTCACAATTGGTGTTACCCATACTACAATCCTCACCTATATAGTCATCCACCATAATAATTGAAAAAAAACATAGGCTTGACTAGATATGTGGTTAAGGTCACCCCATAGAGAGAAGCCTCATTGTGGGGTAGAATATTTTATCCACCATTACAATTTCCAATTAAAATAAGTGATTAATTATCACCTCCCATAATAACTCATCTTATGATGACTCCTCCACCATCTACCTCTAAATACCCAAGTTGATATAGAGGGATTCCACAATTTGTCATTTTATACATGAAATCAAGAAACTAATTCATTCACCATTGTTTATATCTTTCTAATATTTGACCCCTATCACATACCCTTATTGTAGCCTTATCCATATTATTACAACCTAAAAACTCCAAAACCATGTTATTAACAATGAACTTCTTGCAAATATGATTGTTATAACTCTTTATAACTCAATTTGAATGTTGAAACCCTAATACAGGGTCGTCTATTGATAAACTTGAGAAGGATTTAATGGACTTTCATGGCTTCAAATTTAATTTCAAATGATTGTAATCATTATTTTAGGTTTTCAAGTTCATACAGACCTAAGAAGGGATTCTTAGTTACATATCATTCCAAAGGCATTTCACAACATTGGTTAATGTCTACAGCATATACCTACAACTTAATCAAGTTAATCTATCCCTAGAATATCTTCCATAGTATTCTTTTTTTCATCAGGAATTTACTCAATTATCTTTCTCACCCTTCAATAGAGAATATAGGGTCTAAAATATTCTTCAAAGATAATATTTTTAAACCCAAGGAAAATGATTTGAAACTCAACTGAAGTTTATTATTATTATTATTATTATTATTATTATTATTATTATTATTATTATTATTATTATTATTATTATTATTATTATTATTATTATTATTATTCTTGTATCGACCCCATACATATTTCAAATGCATTAGAATCCCTTTATATATCTTATGTTTACCTATTCCACCTTACTTTGTATTGGACTATGTATTTAAAATAGTATAGTTTATATACATATAATAACCCATTGATTTTATTCTAAACTGGATCTACCCTACTAAGGATTTTTATTATGAAGACCAGTTAGAAATCTTAGACCTTTAACTTATGCTTTCTCTCAATTCATACACACAAAATTTAATAATACAGGGTATGTAGCATGTTTTATTAAAATAACTAAAAAAATTGAAGCTGATATGCTTGGTATGTGAAGCACCACAAGATTATAAAATATACACTTATCAAAACCACAAAATCACTAATCTTATTATCATCCAACCTCCTTGTTTCTCTCACATTCAGTTTTTGCCTCAGCATATGTTTACATAGGCTTTTTTGGCACAAAATACATAAAGTTACATAGGATCTTCTTCACCACATCTCAACCAATCTTACGCAACACATAAAAATAAATTCTTAATGGGATAGCTATTCATTTCAAACATTCTTACTCAGTCATCCTTTTGAGATATATTGGTCAATCTCTCCAACACAGAATACAGTTTTAACAATGCACACAACCTAAATGGATTTTATCTTCCATAATAAAGCAAAATATACATAATATAGATATATCCATAAACATAATGAAATCAACTTACCAACAATGCAAGAAACTCAAACTCATCTTTGTTATCCTACTATGTCCATACTCTAATCAATCTAGATAGCAATCACAAGAAACTCAATCTTTGGAAATAGTTTTGTATTTCAAAATAAATATTTATCATAAATTTTATTGGGGTTTGTATTCTATTCATTCCAATTCCAACCCCTATCTTCTTCAATCTGATCTTCAATGATCTGATACAAAGCCAAAAACCATCTATTTCAAGAAGGGACTATAACTAACTTTGTAACCACTTTGGTCTGTTGCTAAACTAACCTACAAGCCTAGTCACTATGATGACTCATTATGTGAGTAATGTGAGTGTTATTAACCCTTAAACACCTAAGACTCTTAAATGACCCCCATAATAACTCCAAAACATGTAAACTATATTACTTATTTACATTCATAGTGATGCTCTTGCATCACAAATCATATAGAAGAATAAGGGGAACTTATTGTTCCCCAATGGGTCAAATAAATGCAAGGAAAAAGGGATGAGAGATAGAATCTTATCATCATTAAATTACCTATAGTCTCCACCCAATTTTATAAAGTGGCACCATTTAGAGGGTGATAAAGAGGAAGGTAGTGAATATAGATACAAGGGAATAAATTGAGTTAAAACAAAGATAAAAGCTATTTTCCTTAGCTAAGAAAGTCAAAATTAATCCCAATGATTTAACAAAGTATATATATGATTTATGTTCTTTTATGGATTTAGATAGGTAGGAAATGAAAGAGAATTATAAAATCAAGGAGGAGGTGTAGCAAAGATTACTATAGAGATATATTATGTATGCCCCTCATGAAATTACAACATATAGAGTGGAACCACTACACTGTACAATATTTTGAAAAGTATTAATGTTTCTAGAGGAGAGAGCTAATCTAAAAGGAAAAAGGTGATCAAACTATGGAAATAGTTAAAATAATATGAGAAAAGGCTCACATTTTTAGTCTAGTGTTCCAGGAATAGTGCATTCAACTAGTTGAACCTATTGTCTAGCTAAGATATAGCACAGGCCCTTAATTATGTAATTACCAAAAGGGATGGTACCTATAATCAGCATGTGAAAATGAAGGCATTATTTTAATGATTTTGGATTCCTAAGAGAAACATCAAGTAATAAATTTTTTTGAATGTTAATAAATTACTATTAAAATTTTAACAATTTAATATAATATTTTGACAATATATCTCATTTAAAAATGTGTAATAAATATAGTAAATACTAAGCAACTAATGGATAAAGAGAGCATATATTATTTTTTATTTTATTCTATATTGTGGTAGTGATCAAGAGTAATCATAGGGTTGTATTATAAATTTACACTTTATTCATTATGTATTCTAACTATTTCTAACCTTCAGATAATTATGTCAATCAAGGATGGTAATCTTGATGCATATCTCCATATCTAATGCAAGTGTCTAGTGAGAATATACATAGGAGTGACTTAAAATTTAGACCAAACCTATACTACCCCATGTGGAATTATTTTATACCTCAAATTATGTTTGTCTATTTCCAAATCCAAATAATAAGTAACCCTAGCTCCTTTGCATTATACCTCTTATAACCTCATAAAAAGTGGTTAGTAATGTGATTCGAGCTAGCCCTATTAACCCTATTTGTTTATATGTGTTGCCTACATAGCCAATAACCCTAAGAGGGCCTCAAACTCTCATGTAGTTATCCATCATATGCATATGTGTGGAATTTTAATAGTGTGACTATTTTGTCTTTATCCTAGTAACTCTTGGTACAAGTGATACAATAGTATATTTGACCTTTTGAATGCTTCAACTATTTGACTCAACATTGTAGTAAAATTTGATAGCTTAAAATGAATAATACTTTCTTATTAGAGAGTTACCTTATCAAATTGGAAGGTATATTAATTAGACCATAACTTTTGTATATATAGGAGCCTTTTGACTTTGAATTAAAACCTAGTGACATGTGAAAATTTAACCATAGAATGGAAAAGGATGGATAAAAAAATAGTCACAAAGTGAAATATACAAAAAAAGATAAAAAGTTAAGTCTAGATAGTTACATCAAAGATGGACACTAACATTGATGTTAGTGTTTAGGATGGATGCAAGTGTCTAGGGGATAAAAACATACATAAAATAGGCATAACATGAAATATCTCTGGCATACATTGGATGAAGATAAATAGACATAGCACATATTCCCAAGGGGAAGGTAAATGAAGTGAAATAAGATGGGATTGAAGAGGTCCATGAGAGACCACATCACTAGATGTCTAATTCTTAGTAAAAATATATATACATATAATAAGACTATAAATATGTGTACTTGTACTAAAATGGCTATCTACATTTAACCCCCTTTAATCTATTAATGCAACAAAAATTTAAATTACTAGTTTAAAATTAAAATAAAATGTATACCCTAGTGTAGACAACACACCTTGTCTTCACTTGAGGTTTTCTTCAATATTTCACCTTGAGTAGTACCTATAACCAATAATATACCAAAAAATTAAATCATTGTATATAATATATATGTAATCAATACTAGAAATTATCATAAATAAAGAGCATGGATAGAGTACATGTGTGTATGTCATGTGGTAAAATGGTTCTGGAGTGATGGAAATTAGAGAAGTAGATAGGGGGTTTTCAACCTCATCCATCCTCTCACCAAGAATATGAGTGAGTATACAAGAGATAAAGTGTCTTGAACCATGGTGGTGTTGTACCTAAATTAGGTCGATTTGGGAGGTGATCATGCCCCCAACCCAGAATAAGAATAGTGGTGTTTTAGCCATCAAGATTATTGTTTCCCAACAAGCACAACTCAAGCACAAAATATATGTATATGTATAGCTTAGTATAAGTTGATTGACATAATCAATTTTAACCAAAAATTTATGATATTGGAGGATTTAATCCCTCCAATCACACCATATGGAATAACCAACCACTATAGATAGGTAAGGCTCAATACAGTTTGTGAATGTTTGATTGGGGTATCAGTACGACGGGGTATCAGTACATAATTTTTTTGTGTTATGGTAATAGTCTATAAAAAATATTGGTAATATGAAACTAATTTGGATTTTTAAATATTTGGAATGTGTTTCATAGCATATGCATCGTAGATATATCTCATGCTAAAATTATGTATATCAAATGGTACCGATGTATAGAATTTTACCATAATTGTGAATTTTAATCATATATTATGTATGTTCTTACCAATTTGGAAACTATGTAAGTGTGGATAACATGATTCTAAATAATTCCCACAAAATATATGGAGAAATATAAAAACTGATATAAGTACCAATGTGGAGGACATGTTTTCCAAAGCATGCCCCCATTATAAACTAGGAATGTTGAATACTTGGAGGACATGCTTCCAAGGCATACCCCCACTAAATCCAAAGAAAGTGAAACTATATTCAATTATGTAGAACATGTTTATAAACATACCCCTACTATTATTCCCCCTTTTAGGAAGATATTATATAGTGTATGTTGGTCATCTCCTTATAAAAGGAAAATAGATGATGCGCTTGATATAATTTACTTGATATTATTCTAAGTATTATGGATAATAACTTGCAACATTATTTTTGGTAGTATTTAGAATGTAGTAGGATATCTATGTAGCAAAAAAATTAGTGATTTTTGGTAGTGTATGAAAATTCTTAAATATTTTATAATATGGAAGGGCTCATTATATATATATATATATATATATATATATATTTTATAATATGGAAGGGCTCATTATATATATATATATATATATCCTAATGCAACTTATGGCTTCAAATTTGGATACTTGGGGCTCAAGATATGTAAATTTAAAGTCAGTGTAAAAGTGGTATATTAGGTGGGTTGTAATATAATTTTTAAATCATTTGTATTTTTTAGTTTTATGAATTTTGATCTAAGTCTAGAGAATAATAATGTCACACAGAATATCCCCTTACCTAATTCAATTTGATGCTCTTCGAAATGTGTTAGCCAACTTGGATTTTTTGAGCTAGTAAGTAGGATTTATTACACTTTATTGTTTATTTTATTTTTTGAAAGCTTTAAATTTTGAGTATATTTTTAGGTATTTTTCATAGGAGGTTGGATACTTTCATCAGCATCCTAGAAGCTTATATCAATACCTTGATGTAAGTGTCTAGCTTTAGATGCTAGTGTCTAACATTTTCATCCTACATAGATGATAACATCCAATGTTTTTGTCTTACATGGATTCTAGCATTTGATGCTAATGTATCTTTATTCTATGTATGATTAATTGATATTTTTATTTTTTTGTATCAAAATATGATCACTAAAAAGTTTCTATTTTTGCTTTATTGATTGTAGAAGGATGTTCATATTCAAAAGTTCTAACACGAGAGACATTATTTGATGTTAGTAGAGCTAGGTCTGAATGTAGTCGACTGGGTTATTATCAATCATGAGGTTTTAGGGCATGTGGCCTATTTGGGATAGATCATATATGATATCCACCTTCTCATAGCCCTATCATAAAGGTGGAATTTAGATACATGTACATTTTGGCTTCCTACTGGTGAGATGATTGTCACCTTAAAAGATGTGTATCAAAAAATTTGAATACTAATTAAGGGTAAAAGAGTTTAGGTTATCAATGATGGTAGTTGAGGTTATATTCAGTATTCCCATGTATATTTTATAGATTAAATGGCCCCTAAGGTAGATCTGAGCAATATGGTTTGGTTTGATGACATTATTAAAGGTGATGTTTTATAGTTATGAAATTTTATTTATATTTTAATGGCATCATTTGTAGTTATGGAGGGTGGGATTATTGGTATTTCTTATCAGATGTATTAGATAGTGTGTCACATTTAGCTAGATAGGAACAAGTAGTTATGGGTTTGTACTATATTAACCCACTTATATAGGGATATATAGAGCTTTACATTAGAGATTCATGGTTGGGGTATTAGAATAGTGACTCTATTACATGTTTGGGCTTATGAGCTTATAATATTAGTATGGTTAGTTGGTGGTCCCCTCCTTGAATGGGCTCATTAATAGGTTTTTGTAGAATGGTGGGTATTCCCACGTGGTAGACTTCATACCTTGATGGATTACTAGATCACCTTAGATAGTTTATCTCTAAATCATATTGTATGGCATCCTTATGAGACTTTTTCTAGGTGGCTTGTGGACATAAGATATAGAGGGTCCATGTTAAGATGTGGTTGATTTATCATTTTGCTATTGTTTATGGCTTCTTTTAACATAACCAAGTTATGGTAGTTTGGGATTGAGAAGGGAGTGTCCTCAACACTATATCTATAGAATTATATGGTACAAAGCAATCATAAGACACATGATAGGGTAGTACCTATAGTAATATATATAACCCCATACCTAGGTGATAATCGAGGTCCCATGGTTCCCCTAGCAATAGCAGATGATGGAGTGTGTAATTATGGGTATGAATAGTGGTGGGCTAGATCTTGTTGTCATTTATTATTTTTTATTATAATTACATCTCTAGGTGTCATGACTATAACATAGGGTGGTGGCAAAGAGATAGGTGGAGATGTAGGAGATAGTGCTCCTTTAAGACCATCACCAATAGATGAGGTAGACATTAAGGCCACATGTGAGTACCATAGTTTTAACTTTTTGCATTTGATTTGGTTATAAAAGTATTTTTTTTTTATATATCACTAACTATTGTTGTATCTCAAATGTGTGTAGGTAACCATGAGTGGTTGACCATGGTGGATTAGGTGATTCAAGCCCTTACTCATAGTGTGCCTATGGACATAACTAGAGATGGATTTATTTGGAGAGTTGTTGATATTATTGGTGTACATGCACCATTATTTGATCCTATTATGAGAGTTATGGTATCATACCATTATACAACCATGGAGGGTGAGGAGTTACATGTGGAGATGGGTAGATGGGACATCTCATAGCATATTTCCACTGATATTAAGTGGATATTCATTGATCATTATGATACTTTGATATGAGAACATGAGGAGATATTGTGGTGGTTATGCTTTCAAGGAGAGAGTGCATGTGTTATCATGGGCATAAGGACCATAGCTTGATCTTAGTGCATCTACTTCTAGAGGTGTTGGATTTATAGATGTTTATAGTGATGAGGAGTATACCCTAAATGATATGCCCCTGACTTATGATTGATATGCTTATTTT